>PVJO010009462.1:0-69448 GCA_004026905.1 Hystrix cristata
TAAAAAATATTTTAACAAAATTATGCCCCTGTACATACACTTCAGTAGTCGGAGCTCTTCAGAGAAGTAACTATAAAAATTTAGCCTCCTTTGGAGAAGTGAAAAATGTCTCTCCATGATAGCTGACTCTGAGAGATACTAGAATGACTCTCTGAAATTTTTCTGAAGTTTTTCTACACACTTCAAAATCAGAGGAACTTGTGCTGTCTTTGTAGGAAGAAAAAAAATAGACTTTACCCACTGAAAGGGGTGGAGCCATTCCTGAAGTAGGACTAAATACCTCTCATCACCTTCTCCTTCCTTTCCCGTAGCTGCCGGGTACCAGTGCGCCAGTCTTTACCGAATGCCCGCCATCTCTCCTTACCCCTGTAAGGCAGGTAAATCTGTCTTCTACCCACTTTACCTACCGACCTTACCTCAGCGAGGCCCCTGCTACAAAGACAGATTAACAAGGGAAAGTATACAAATTTGGAGTCTCCATAAGGACATGAAGACCTAAAGAGCCGATTAAGACCAAGCATTGTCATACTAGGTTTTGTGAAGAACGTGAAGTCGTGGAAAATATTACAACAAAAAAGGCATGAGTTGGCAGTAGTAACTGGGGAAACTGAGCCAGGGCCGCTCATTGGAATTCTCGGTGTCCATTCGCCTTTGGAGATAAGGACATGCCTTTTCTTCAAGCCTGAGGGGTACATCTCAGACAGAGGCCTCAGCACCTGCTTCAGGGAGGACAGAGTCCTTCGGCGCCTGCTGTCCTCAGATCCCTTCAGCCTGAAATAGTCAAAGGCCCAAAGTGTTCCGTGTTGCGAAGCAGGCCCTGAACTCCACCACCCACGACTCGGCACGTGGCTCATGCTGTCTCGCAGACAAAATAACCTGGCTTTTCCCTTTGTGTTCTCTGACTTTCCAAGTACAAGGCTAACTCAAATAGACAAAACAAGTTGAGGAATCCCTTAAGCCCTCCCCAAGGCTTAAAATAAGAAAGTGCTGGTTTCCTGATAGATAACTTACCCATACAATAGCAAAATCAGAGGGTAGTAACCACATCATCAAATAAGACAGATAGGGAAGGGCAGGCAGATTAGACAGAATCCTTATGAAGTAAATGAAGTAAATCAAGAAAAGTAGAATAAAGCCAGTCCTGTTAGTTATATTTTAAATCAGATCACTCAGTAAAATCTAAAAGGTATCAGATACACAGCTCCACGTCTGGAGTAGGAAACCCCCAAAGAGGCAATTTTGAACCCATATGGATAGTCCAGTTAAGGACGTGTGTGCCAAGGCCACGAAAGACCAAATGAGAGACTCGTGGATCCTTAAAAAGCTGAGGAAGGCTGCACGGCAGAGAAGACATCTGTGCTGAGTGCTGGAACACATCAGCACTCTCTAGGCAAGATGTGGGAGAGAAGGCAGGATATGTCAGGCGGAGGAGGCAGCTCAGTCTGCTCCCAGAAACTAGGCAGAGTGCAGGGCTCTCCAAGAACAGAGAACTCCACACAGCTGGAGGAGGGAGCACGGCGAGAGGGCTTCGGAAGTCTGGGATGCATCCATAGACAATAGGCTTTAAGACAAGTTGTTGTAAAGTCAGATTTGGTAGCTAGAGATGTCTCTGGCAGAAGAGTGAAAGGTGAATTCAAGAGGGAAGAAACTGGGGCAGAAAAGGGAAGGCACAGCAACATGCAGATCATCCCTATAGGTACCACCTTGTCCCCAGGAAGTAGCTCTAAAGCATTCTGGGGCAGTCAGACCTGTCCTACAAAGGCTGCATTTTGATTTGTTTGTTTGTTTGTTTGTTTGTTTGTTTGTTTGACACAAGGTCTCACTACAGAGTTCAGGCTGGCCTTGAACTTACTTATGCAGTCCAGGTTGACCTTGACCTCACAGCAACCCTCCTGCCTCAGCCTCCCAAGTGTTGATATTACAGGCATGTACCACATTTGACTAAAGACTGTCTTGACACCCACCACTCAGAATGCTGAGACTGCAGCCATTGTCCTGTTTCGGTCACAGCCATTATTTGGGCATCAAATATTCAAACAAGATTCAGTGGTTTTGTGGGCAAAGATTCTCCATGGAGGCCTCCAGTTTCTCAGTACCCTGAAGTTCTAATATCACCTTTAATTATTTTAAAGTGACAATTTCTGTAGTGGCTATTTTGATATTACCTGATAAAATGTGCCTCTGTTAACTCCTTCTAATGACAGAAAAGATAGCTACAGGCTTTTTTTCTCTGATCCTATAAACTGGCAACAGAGTCAAGGTGCAGTTTTGGAAGCTCTGAGTGCCAAGTCCACACTGGAATATGAAGACTAGTAACACTGGGGTAACAGAGACCAGAACTGTTTCCCTCGAAATAAATATTAGAAGCGTCAGAGCTCTCTGTTCCCTATTCCCTCCTGGAGTTGCACAATTGTCTTTCCTTTTTTTCTCTGTTTTCTTCCTTCCTTCTTTCCTTTCTTCCTGAGAGCCTGAATTGTTTTGCAGTTTCTTCTTCTTCCCTAAAGAGAGATCAATTTCTCCAAAGGCATTTTGAACCCTTCCTATTTTAAATGACCTTTCCCTGAAAACCAAAAGAGATTCATCTTTCAGCTCAACACCCATAAGAGAAAAGGCGGGGTTGGGGCACAGAAGCAAGCCTCTGGGGAGGGACAACTGCTTGCTGAGTTTTCTTCTGTCTGGAAAACGAGTGAAGACCTCCTGTCAGACAATGAGGGCACACACAAGAGAGCAGGGTGTCACAATGCCTCTCAGTACCGAGGCACCTCTGGACCGAAAGTTAGCTGCTCCGAGGAGCCATCAGGCCCATGACCATCTGCAGTTTTCTTGTCTGTGTTCCCCTCCACATCTCAAGCCAGTCTCAGCCTCCTCATGTCCACTGGCAGTGCCTGTTGAGGTAGCTGGGACACAGACCTAAGGAAAGCTAACAGTGAATAAGGGTCCATTCCATACAGCACACTAGGCCAGAGGCTTCTGATAGATATTGTATTGGTCAGCTTTCCTGCTGCTGGCACAAAATACCTGACAGCTGCCACTTAATGAAGAGGTTTATTTTGGCTCCAGTTTCAGTACTTTCAGTCCATGGTCAGCTGGCTCCATGGCAGAAATATCATGGCAGAAGGGCATGGCAGCCAGGAAGCAGAGCACAGGGGAATAGCCAGAGGTGGGGGAGCCAGCTGCCAGATACACTCCCCAAGGCCATGTTCCCATGACCCAAAAGGGCACACCCAAAAGTGGGCTTTACTCACTTCCTAGCTGTCTCTCAGACCAATCAACTAGACACTTAAGATTCACCATCACAGATATGATACTGCTTCACTTGCTTAACAGCCCATTTACACATGGAAAGGATCATGACCCCCGCTTCACACACAGAAAGTGAATCTCAAAGGGGCTGATCACCTTGCTCATGGGTCCTTTCCAGGAGGAATCATCAGAGTAGAGCCCTGTCCGGTAACACCGACTATGCCCTTTCTACTCACCGCAGAGCCTCCAAAGGGGAGGACTGTGCCAAGCAAGAGCTTCACCTCTTGAACTCATTCTCCCTAGTCCAGCTGCATGTGAACTGGCTCATTTTGCAAAACTAGATTGTAAAGAAAATGACCATAAGGCAAATTCAAACTTCCATTTGCCCTACACTATAAAATCAGAAAAAAATTTCCATAGGAAAAGTCCCCCAGAAGACCAAGGGGAAATTTAGTAGCACAGCATCTGAAGCTCTGAAAGCCACATGTGGTCCAGGCGCCAGCAGCACAGCACACCTGGAACTTTCCTAAATCACAACACCCCCAGCCCAGGCCTACTGGGTCAGATTTTTTGGAATGGGGTGATTCATATGGATGTTACAGTACTTCCCTGGACATCTAAAACCTACAGCATTTCTCCACTTATTCCCATGTTATCTTACTATCCCATCCCCTTGCCTCCACTCCAGCATTTCTCAGTGTAGGATTTCCACACCTTTGCCTTGCCAATTGATATGAGTATATTATATGATGTCGTGCCTATGTGGATCTCCCTAAATATGACTGACAGATAACAATTACAATCAAGGTCAGGGTCACAGTCTAACCTTGATGTGTTCTAGTAGACTGGCTTTCATAAATTGAATCAATGGTTCTAAGCCTTACGTGCACATGAGATTCACTTGGGGAAATTTTGCCCAATGAACCAGATTTTGATGCACCACAGGGATGAGAGTCTGCCCTAGCCTATCAATTACAGTGTCCCATGCACAGTGGTTTGAAATCCCATTGTTTACATCAAGTGATATTTCATCTCACTGAGAAGGTAGCACTTTCATTCAAGTCACTTATGCAGCTGGAATTTTACTCTCCCTAATTTAATCAGAAGGCCAAAATTCTTATCTCTCAACAGAATATTGTGCATCTAGACTAGCAAATATAGCCTGCTGGGCATCGTGTTTGCAAGGAATTCACGCAAGCAGCAGGGACTCAGGGCAGACAGGAGAAATCAGGATAGGATCTTTCAGGCTAGCTTCTGACCAGAGGTGCATTTGTTCTTTGGAAGATTCTGTTGCCCAGTAAAGCAGTATGGTGGCTTCCAGAGGTTTCTGCCCGTGGGATATAGTAGGTGGATTGCATCGATGGCCCAAATGAATGATCTCTGAGCTTCTAAGTCCTTTGCAATGTGATTTTATAGCTTTTCCAATTAAGAGGCGGAATCTCTCCCTGCATTTTGAATCTGGGTCTTGACTAATAGAATGCAGTGGAAGGGATGGTGCACTGCATTAGTCAGCTTTCTATTGCCAGGACAAAATACCTGACATACACAACTGAAAGAATGACAAGTTTATTTTGGATTATGGTTTCAGAGGTTTCAGGCCATGGTTAGGTAGCTCCAAGGCAGAAATACAGTAGGTCCCCAACTTACAAGTTGTGAACTTTCACAGATATGAATGGACCTCGCATTATGAACACTCATAGATGTGAACAAATCACAGTTACCATTTTAAGGTACAGTAACTTTAAAAGTAAAAATTGTTTATTTACAGTTGAACTGTACTGTACACCATTTTAAGGTAACTGGAAAAATAGTTTATTTACAGTATTTGTACTTGAGGGGGTTTTTTGTTGTTTTTGGGGGGGTTTTTTCTGCTTCACATTGTATACTGGTGTCAAAGGTATATAAGACCACCTTGTAAGACTTATGAACAAATCCGACTTACAAATGTTCTCCTAGACCAGAACTCATTTGGAAGTCAGAGACTTGATACAGCATGGCAGAGGTGCACAGCAGAGTGAAGCTGCTCAGTCCATGGCAGCTGAGAAGCAGAGAGGGCAGGAGGGAAAGTTAGAGAGAAAGGAAGAGTCTGGGCACAAGAATACAACCTGTCAGGTCACACTCCCAGTAACCCACCTTAGCACAAAGCAAGGACCGGCCAGGATCTCCTGTTACTTAACAGTCATTAGACTGCCCCAAGTTTTCTATGGGAAAAGGAGAAAGAACTAGGTCTACCAAGGGAATTTTTAAAATGTGTCCTGACTGTACCACTCGAGGCCACAGTCCTCACCATCTTGATCTGGTGGGCAGGCAACTAATGGTCCAACCCCAGGGACATGAACTTCAGCCACAGCAGAGAACCCACAGAACTACGCAAGCCTGGAAGGCAGAGCACAGACTAAGTGTGTCACAAGCTGCCTCCTCAGTTCCTCGAAGAATTTCAAAAGTAGTGACAGGTCAGTGACTTGACCTCACTGAGCCTCAGTTTCCCCTGAAGGGTAATAATGTCCATTGAATGAGATCTACATTAATTTCCTATAGCATCTATAACAAACACCTTCAAATTTGGTGGCTTAAAACAACTGAAATCTATTCTGTCACAATTATGGAGTCTAGGAGTCCAAAATCAATTTTGTTGGATGAAAATCAAAGTGTAGGCAGGGCCCTGCTCCCCCAAGAGGATTCAGGGAGGATCAGTTCCTCACCTCTTCCAGCTTCAAGTGGCTGCAGCAGGATTTGTCTTGTGGCTACATCACTCCAGCCTCTACCCTTCTGGTCACACCAGCTTTCCCTCTTCTGTCCGTGTAGCAAAAATCTTTTTGCCACCCTCTTAGAAAGGTAGGTATAATTGCATTATGGCCCACCCCAATTATCCAAAAACTATACCCATCTCAAAATCTTTAATTTAATCACATATTTTGCCACATACATTCATAGGTAGCCTTTTGCCATACAAAGTAATATTCCCAGGTTTCAGGTATTCAAATGGCTTCTGAGGAGCCATTATTCAGTCTGTCATATAAAGGGTTAAGGTAATTTAAAAATGTATTTCAGGTGGAGTTAACACCCAATGAATAACTTGAGGCAAAGAGAGGTTAACTCACTTTCTTAAAGTTACACAGTTACATATGGTACTGGATGACTCAGGTCTTGGGAAATCTAAGCCTCCCCCAGACCTTTTCAAAAGCTCTGCTTTCTGCCATGCATGGTGACAAATGATATTAGAATCTTTCACATGCTGTAATTATTTTCAAGTTTTGTTCAAGCACCCTGTCATAGCTTTCTCCCCCAAAAGTCTCCTTTTGGATGCTTCCAGGAAAATATGAAAAAAAAAGAGGTTCCAGGGAATTCTGCTTACTGGGGTTTTTATCCATTTTTACTCCAGCATTGTTTAGAGATCTCACAGTCTGAAAATAAAATATGGGATTTCTTTTCTGGGAGAGGGTTAGCAGTCATGGGTCTAACCGCAGGAAGGGGACCTCGAGCACCTGCTAGGAGCAGAACTGTGCCCAGTGCCATACGGAATTACAGAGCAGAATGGGCAGCAGGCGATGGCCCTGCTTCCTGACTACCTCGGTGGACATGGTAGTGCTTATTATGGATGTTTGTGCTGGGAGGTGCAAGTCATAGTCTGGACCCAAAGAAGCAGGGAGGGAGAGCCCCATACTTGTTAAAAAAAAAAAAAACAAGGGAGGTATCAACAAAGGGAGGAGTCCCCAAACTAGGCCCTCACCAAAACTTCTACGGTGTGGTAACTTCCATGTGGAGAGTGTGTGTGTGTGTGTGTGTGTACAGAAGCCTCAGACTACCATGCCACCTTGCTGCTTAGGATGTGGTGACACAGTGGCCCATCAGTGGTGACCCGGCTCAACATGAGAACCCAGGAGAAGAAACAGGAGCATTCCTGAACACTGGCAGCAGGTCTGGGTGGGGGGACTGGGAGAGGAAGGAAGTGGGCCCAGCAGAGCATGCAGGGGGGTTGTGCCCGGATGGGTTGCTTCTTCAGAGACGAGGGCAGGGTTAGCACTTGGACAGCCTGGGGTGGAATAACAGCCACAGGACGCTGGACACACTCACACGGCAAAATGGAGCAAGAAGTTTGATTTGCTTGACAGTTTTATACAGGGTAGCTCTAAGGAAAGCCAAAGGCTTAGGATGAGATGCTCTCATCCTAGACATCCTGAGAGTGGTGGGCTTCGCACTTATTTTAAAATCTGTGGCTGTCAACATGCTGCATGCTAAAAATATGTCTGTCCCCCTTCTCCACTCTACAGACCTGAAAACATTGCAGTTACAAGGGTGTTTCCACCTTTGCCACCCACTAAGTGTCAATTCAGAGGTGACACTGTTATAATTAGTCCTTTTCAAATGATCTTGATTTTCTTCTGTCGTCATCCAAATTCAGGGATACAAAAATCTGTTGAAGAGGAACTTGTCTCTCTCTCAAAAAAAAAAAAATTGTCAGCTAATTATATCCTTGAGTGAAGCAAACCTTAGTTGCTTTCCTTTCTTTGAAATAAAATATGCCCCCCCCCGCCATGGTGCAAAAGAACAGCATTATTTGTCCTGGATTTTCCACTCAGCCCAGATCTCTAAGGTCTCCAGACTCTCTCCACCCCAAAAAAGGGAACCCTTTGCTTTTATCCATTGTGTGCAGCTTCAACCCAAGACTGAAGAGACCTGACCTTTACACACATCCAAAAGTGTGTTTAAAAGAACAGTATAAAATATCTAAGCTGAGCTAGATGTTGAGGCACACACCTGTAATCCTAGCACTCTGAGAGGCTGAGGCAAGAGGATTGCAATTTTGAGCCCAATCTCAGCATCTCAGTGAGGCTCGGTGTCAAACTAAAAAAACAGGATGTGAGGATGATCTGGCTGCAGCCTCTGTCATCCCACTGATCACCAGGGTTGATTCAGCTGATCTGGCTGGCTAGGCGGGCACGCCTTCCTCCCTCTCCACTCCATGTGCGTCTCTCCCAAAGCTGCAGGCTTGGTGGAAGAGGACAGCCACCCCGAGACAGGAGGACCGTTTCCTCTGTCAAGGGTATATGGTAACTGTGCTCCCCTGCTAGAACCTCCAAACAGGCTCTCAAAATAAAAAAACCAAATAAGAGGGGGATGTAGCACACGCAAAGACCCTGAGTTCAATCCCCAGCGCCATAAAAAATAACAAAATATCTGAGCTGACTCAGATGAGTGACAGTTTTCACCTCAGTCTTGAGCTCTCAGGGCACCCTGGGACTGGTTCCACATCCTCCGATTTTCCACACCAGTTTTCAAGTCAAAATGTTGTCACCTGTCAATGGTCACTTTTTGATGCACACACTTCAGGTAGAAGAACAAGCCCGATCCCGTGCTCTTGCCAGCACTGACTGAAGTGACTGATGCAGAGCACTGTGGGAAGGATTCCGAGGCCCCATGCGAAAGAATGCCATGACCAACTAGTGAAGGTCTGGCAGCACCCGGGGCCACACACATATTTGCCGATACCACTCAAGACAGAGCCACCTTATAGACAACATCACTGCAGCAAATACACATTGATTTTGTGCACAGAGTTCTGGAGCCACATCCTGGATCTAGGATCGGCCTCCTGTGATTTCAGACATCAGTGTCTCTTTGCTTTGCCTTCTCCGCAGGAAAACATTGTTAAGGACAGTCCCTCACAGTACTTGAAGGTGACAGGTTACTTTGAAAGCACATTAGACTCTTCGAAGGAGAAGCACTACACAAACCCCTGGCCTTGGTACAGGTAGTGTCTGGATCAGCGATCTGAAGACAAGTCTCTTAATTCATTGGATTTCTTAGCCTGGATTTCAGTCCCTGTGAGGTATAAATAAAATGCTATCATAGGAGGCTGTGACAAATTGACCAATAAGAATTTGTTACGGGCTGAATGCAGAATTGACACGCTTGTGTGCTCTGTTAATGTCACCTGGAAGCTCTGGCACACTGACAAAGAGAACATCGTACTGGTGGGTGTGATCTTCATACGCACAGACAGAGATGGGTGGCCTCTTACTTTCCTGTCTGAAGCCGGTGGAGCCTGGAGACCTCCTCTGTGCCTCCCTGAACCATCACTCTCGTGGTCATCCCCACTGTTCTCGGTCACCCGAGGTGACCCTGCAGCCAAGGGCAGGCCAGTGGCTCACAGGCAAATAATCCCATCACTCAGCCTTTGCCTAAAAGCGGCAGGTACAGGGATGCTGTGGCTGGAGTTCTGGGCAGGAAGCAGGTAATTGCGGTGGCCAAAAATATATGTGTGTACATGTGTGTCATGTATAAATATTATATACATATATATATTATAAAACATGTGTACTCACACAGTTGGCCTTTTGGCCACTTCAGGAGTCAGGAGGCTGAGCTGGGAGGATAAGCATTAGATTTGGCATTGCACAGATGAAGTTTCTGATAAATGTCAGTTTAAATAAACTGAAATGTGACTCAGCACTTCAGCGTGAGTAGCCTCCAAAAAGTGAGATGATGAGTACATAAGATCCTTGTAATAAAAGCCCCGAGCTGGCTGATCTACCGCAGACATTACAGCGCATAGTGGTGGCTCTTACCACCATTCTCTCTCATTCTGAAGAGAGCTCCTGGACTTTTTCACACAACAACCAAAGCCCTTTCTAAAGTTGCTTCGGCACTTAATTTTTTTTAAACCTTGTTTTAAGTAGCTTCACATTTGATTATATACCAGTAAACAGCAACACAAAAAACAAATATGAAGCTACTCACAACGGAACAGAGGCAGAGGGCTAAGTATGGGAAAGGGGCACCTAGTCCTGACAGCCTCCCGGCACCTCAATGGGTTCACCAACCCAGAACTCCTGCCTGTGCAAAAGTATTGCCTCACAATGTGATGAGGGGCTTTACCTAACACACATCATGGAGATGTGGGGCCTTCTGGTTCCAGCATACTTTCTACAGGCTGTCTCACGTGACACTCAGGAGTAGACCCTCTATCACCATCACTGTGCTACACGAGCAGAGTGGGCCACGCTCCATTGGTTTGTGATCACTTTGTCCTAAAGATCCATTTTTAAGACTTCATCCCTCTTCCTGTCCTTGGAGGAAATCCTGGGAAAACTTTGCCAAAAATTCCCACGCCAGCATTTGTTTACACCTACCTTCAGGAGCCACAGCCTGAAAAGGAAAAGCTGTGTTCACAATCAATTTCCTTTTAAAAGCTCAAATAAATCTGGTGCAAAGTTGTTATAATAACATGGACTTGACTCCGATTGTTTTCAGGAAAAGGGTTGAAAGGAAAAAAAGCATGTGTCAGCAGAACTTCCTGAAACTTCTGTATTGTAGGTCGTTAGACCAGCCCTTACCCAAACTGCAGGCATCGCTGCCCCTATCAACCTCCTGCCATCTTGGATCGCTCATCTCTCCTGGTGCTGGGGGACCCTGGTGTCCACTAAGCCCTCCATAATGGCATTCCTGTATTTCATCAAAATCTGAAAGAAAAAAAAAAAAGCAGGAAACTGTCATTGGCCTCAGTGGGAATATGCTACTCACCTCCATAGCTCCCTCAAGTATATATTATTTTTTTATACTCACAGTACTTCTAATACTGAATGAAAGGCAGGACTTTTTGTTTTGAATGCAAGGTTAGGCACTGGGAGCAGTTGAAGTGCTGTATTTGGAGAGGCCAAAAGAAAGGGCAAAAAAAACTTTCCAGGAACCTTTAAAGTGTCTCTTGTCTAAGGAATGGATCTCAGTATACACATTCTGACTCTGAACCAAAGTTGAACAGATGCCCAGTTTCGAATGTTTTCCAAAAAGACCAAAGTGAAGTTGAGCCAGTTACTCAGATTATTGGCTTGAGTTTTCCTTTAAATTTTGCCTTTGTCTGAACTGTGCAAGAATTCTTTGTGTGTAAATGTATATGTCAATGTGTGTGGAGTACAGTGTGTGTGTATGTATGTGCACAGAGATGCAGGATTTCCAATCTATAAATCTTAAACTGAACTACTGCTGGGAGTAACACTTATTTTCAGGTGAAGAGCTGAAGCAGCAAGGAAAGTAAAATGGCATGCTCAAGACTTATGAATAAGTCCCTGAGTGACCAGGGGCTGGTCACCCGTCCATAACTCTCACAGCCTTGTTTGTGCCCCTCCGCCGGCCCTTCCTCTGTAAGCTCAGTGTTTCTTCGAAGCTTACAAATCTCCCTTAGTCTTTTTCACACAGACCACATTTGGAGTTATTACTATTCTACTTGCAGATTATTATATTAAAAAATTACTAATTCCCTGAATTAGCTTATTCTTCAGCAGTCCCTAAGGAGGCACCAAGGAACACAGCCAGCTCTTTTGAACATTTGCTCAAGCACCTTATCTACTGTATTCCTCGATCCAGGCCCAGTGTGATAGATTTTTTATGTCAACTTGGCCGGACTTTGGCCCTCACTTGTGCAGTCAAGCACTAACATTGGTGTTGCTGTGAGAGTATTTTTGGACATAATTGGGGTCTTTAATTCATTGACTTTAAATAAGGGAGATTATCCTGAATAATTCAGATAGACTTGACAAATAGGCTGAAAGTTCTTCAAAGAAGGGCTGAGATTTAAAAGAATGTTTCCTGTGTATAGAAGCATCGGCCCATGCATGTGAGTTTTAGCCTGCGGAATTTTAGAAATGTTTAGCCAGCATAGGTCATCAAGAAGTTCTGCTGACACATGTTATCTAGATCAATTCCTTATAGTAAAGAAATGGATGGAAGGTAGATAGATGGATAGATGTACACATGGATATAGATACACAAATACACACATGTAAAAATAAATAGATATGGATCTCCTACTGGTTCTGCTTCTCTGGTCGAACTCTCACTAATACAGATTTTGTTAGCAGATTGAGATTCAAACTCATGAGAAAATGATTAAACCCTGACTAATATATCCGCATTTCCTTAAATTACCCAAACATGAAACTTGAAACAATTCACCCTCATTACCATCCACCCCTAGACTTTGAAGCAAGATTAGGAGTGATTCCTACAAAGGTTAAGTGAGGCTATAATGAGCCAGCTATGTTTTCTAAGGCTCCAAATCCTAAAAACACAGAATGCCTTAAACTAGAAAAAAAAAATTCTATGTTAATTAAAATGCTAATGAATAATATAATAATAAGGTGAATCGTAATAAACTGAACCATTCTTAAATTGAAGGAAGAGATATTGGTCCTGATGTTGAAGCCACTACCATTGTGAAAATAGAGAGATCCAGTATCTTTGTTCTCTCTGGCTTCTTGTGCATGACTTTTCAACAACAGCTCCATCTTCCAAGCCTTCCTGCCAGGAGCTTCTAGGTCCAAAGTTTAGTCTGTGTATTCACTATCCAAATTCCCATAAAGATGCCCAAGTCATTGTCCCAGCAATTGTTCTGCTAGCAGATTTTTATTGATAAATACTATATACAGTCACTTCTCTGAGTGCTGAAGGTAAGTTATTATCCTCAAGAGATTTCTTTATGGTTGGAAAAACAAAAATAAGTAATTTAATAAATACAAAGTAAGTAATTTCAGAATCTAGTAAGGACTATAAAGAAAATGAAATTGGGTTTGAGGGTAGGAGCGATGATTGGAAGACAGAATGCATTCTACAATAATACCACCTTGTACACACCCGATCTTGTTTGGTTTTCGAAGCTAAGCAGCATCATGCCTGGCCAACACTTGGATAGGAAAGAACAGGCAGGCCTGTCTGAGGAGCTGAGACCCCCGAGGAGAAGATGAAAGTAGTCTAAAGACAAGATGTGGCAGTGGTGGAGTGTTTGCCTCACATGCATGAAGCTCTGGATTCAATCCCCAGCACTGCCAAAAAAAAAAACAAAAAACAAAAAAACCAAAAACAAAAAAAAAACCAAAAGGTCTAACATGATCTGGAGCATGGTGGAAGAAAAAAGAAAAATAGACTCCTTTCCCTCAAGGGGTAAAGTCTTATTTCTTCACTCATGAATTAAGTTTGGCCATGTGACCTTCTTTTGCTATAGGGCTTTAGCAAATCCATGCAGAGCCTCAAAAGGCACTCACACTAGCGGACTTGCTCCTTAGAAAGCTGTGACTACAGGCATGTGTAGATCCTCTGAGGCAGTCTGCAAAGTGACAACAGATGAAGTTAGTTGCCTCTGTTCTGGTGGACAGTTCAACAACCACGAGAAGCTTCAGCTGAAGTATCTGTGAACCCAACTGACATCAGCTGGGTCTTGCAGACCCCATAAGGACCACCCAGGAAAGCTACAGAATTGTGAATTAATGGTTGTTATGAGCCTCTAAGTTGTAGGGTGATTTGTTAGCAAATGCTCATTGGTATGAGGGAACAACTGTGTACTCACTATATTTAAGATGGATGAGGGAAATTTAAAGTCCATAGTCTCCCTCGGTGTTCAACATTATCCATACTTCCATGAGCACATTACATTACTTCCAACTTACTCTGGCAAGACAACTCTTTATGGGAGCCTGGTGTTTCAGTGTGTTTTACCAGAGAAGTACTGACTCTTCTTATTCCAGATAATAATCCAAGATAATTTGTTAACTTACTAGAGGCAAACTCAAAGACCTTCTATAGTTCTTGACATCAGTTAATGAAAACCCTTGTCTGTAAAATTATCAGCTAACTCATGTAGGGGCGATTGCTTGGTAAAGGTTCATGTCTTTACAAATTATTCTGGAAAAGCACATTATGTCTCTGTTCCCAGAAACTCCAGGCTAGGGGTTTCTGTACCTCTCATTTTTCCTTTAAAAGACATAGGACAAAGGCATGAGGCCAAGTCTGTTCTTTAAATCATTAAAGAAAAAGGAAATGACAACCTAGGTACAGATAAACTGGGAAAGTAGAGGTTTCATAGCAAGAGAAAAGTACAGCTGGTCTCTCTATTTGCTGCTTACCCCCTAGCATGAAGCAAAAAGGAAGATAACCTGAGTACTCTTGTGCATAAATTCCATCCCAGGTGCACAGATTCAGTAATCAGGGAAGCCAGAAAACATTTTAAGTATCTATTAAAATAACTGAGGTAAAATAGTCAATGACTCTTATTCCACCGACTTCATACACAGGACTTTTCAGGCATCCTTGTGTTTGAACACAATTCAAAACTATATTCCGAGGGCAACTGAGACTTAACACATTTGTTCCTAACTCAAGCATCTTTACTTTCTACCAGGAGGTTGTGCACATGGTTAACTTCTTCTGGGATTGGTCGCATGTGCCATGGCTCTTAAGCTGAACCCTTGGGAGAAGGAGTGAGCTGACATGAAAATACCCCATCTACATGAGGAAAACCGTTCAGCGCATATGGAGGTCCTATAGCCGAGCAGCTACCTTACATGAACAACGTAGCTGAGGCCTGGTGGGTCTTCCAAGGGATGTTTTCGTCTTCTGTATTTGGGAAAATGTCTGAACCCAGTGCCTGTTTTGCACAAGGCCTAGATTCTGTAGGACACGACCCACATTTTTGGTATGTCAGTCATAAAGTACCAGCTGCTCCTAGTAAACATGGAGCAACTAGGAAGCATTTTTTAAAATGCTGATTTCTAAAAGTTCCACCCAAGACTGATTAAGTTAGAATCTCAGGGGAGAAAGAGTAGAGTACGGCCTCCACTATTTAAAAAAAAAAGTCCTCAAGTGACTGCAATGTGCAGCCAGGAATGAAAATCTTATTAGAGCAAAACAAGAAAGTGCAGTTCCAAGCGGGGAGTGGTGGTGCATGCGTATAATTTCAGCATGTGGGAGGCTATGGAGAAGGATAATGATTTCAAGTCCAGTCTGGGCAAGTAAGTGACTTAGGGATTAAAAATGATGGATTAAAAACTAGCAATACAGTCTCTCCAAGACCTGTAATTGAGACATCTGGAAAACAATAAATTGGCAGAAAAGAAGAAGACCTACAAGAATTGGGAAGGAGCTGACAGGAAAATTAGAAAGTAAAGAGAAGCTGAAGAAATGGAACACAATGTAGAGAAAAGTACAAAGGATACGGAAAAGCTAACCTCATCTCCCATGATGGGGGACCTGTCTCCCCTAGTATACAAGGTAAACCTAAGGTCAGCAGCTCCAGGAAGACATAATTGACTGGGCTGGCAGCACTATCCCCCCAAGATACCCACAATATTATAAATTGCAAAAATCAATGTGAGGTTTTTGTTCAACATTGCAGGCTAGAGTTGAAGATGAAGTCCAGTGCAGCTTCTACTGTATTTGAGTGTTATTCAAGAGTCAATTTGGGAAGACTAAGCTATAGAACAACTGCACTTCAGTGTTTCTGGGGTCAGCCTAGCACAGTGACTGGATGGGAGATGGTCATAAGAGACTGCATGCAGAGGGAGTAGGCTAAACATAGACCTCTTGAGAAATTTAAAGACAGTCTTAGAAGGATGCAGGGATCCCACCATCTGACATGAGAAGCCAGGTCAGATGCCTGAAGCTTTCGGAGGGGGCTGGGTCTGAAGTGCTGGCATTAATTCCACACTGCTGCCTACATCCAGCACAGAGCTCAGTGGTCTGTTTCCTTTCACCGCCTGCCAATGTGAGCATGGATATGCCTCAGCTTGGATGGGGTCGACATAGCCTGGGGTGTACAGAAAGAGGGCCCTCTGGAACAGGGGAGGCACTGAAAAACCCACAGGCCACAAAGCTAGGTGGAGAAAGCCATGATGTGGTGCACACAGAGGGACATGGAAACAGAGCAGCTGGAGTGAATCCAGCCCTGCAGCAGAAATCACTGACTGACCACACCCAGCAGGAAAAGTGGTCCAGGATTCAGCATTCACACACAAAAACCTGCATGTGGCAACAAAATAGGTCTTAGTAGTGACTCGCTGTCCCTCTCCCATATCTGGTGGATTCTAATACTGCAAACCCTGGAAAGACAGAACTCATTTAAAAATACTGAAGAACCTGGGGCAGGACAGACTAGATTCTCTTTTACTTCATTGATTTTGGAAGGTTTGGGTTTTTTTCTTTTTTTGGTTTTCTTTTTTTCTTTTATTTTGTTCTATTTTTGTCTTTTCTTTTTCTGTTTGTTCTTTCTGTTATTTTCATCTAATGCTATTAATTTTCTTTTGCTTCTTAATAGGACCCTTTACTTCACTTTTGTCTCATTCTCATCTTCTTTCCTTTATTTTTCAAATTTTATTACTTTTATTTTGTCCTTTCCCACCCCCTTCATCTTTACTAATATTATTATTGAACTTTATTAATATTTACATACTTAGTTTCACTCTGTGGTATTATTGTTGAATTCCCATCATTAATGGTGATATAGTCTTTGCATTTAGCAGATACTATATGTCAGTATTTAGTTTGTTTTCATGTCTATATTTTAATTACAGATTTCCACTGTTAAGTGTAGTGCAGTGGTAGCCTTTATTCTTTCATATGGTATGTCAATATCCACTTTGTCATTGACTCTATTATTGTTGCACTGTTGCTGATTTTGTTGCTAATTCCAGAGTGGCATGGTTGTTGGTATTACTGTATGCCAACATCTGATTTGTCTTTGTGTCATCAATAATACTATGATTTATATCCAGAAGACTGAGTACTGGGCCTACAACACTGTACCCACCCCCTCCCAGAATTAACAAAGGTGGTAAGAGCTTGGGATAAAGCAAAAGACCTATAATTAGCCATGCCCAGAGTGCATCCCTGGAAAACAGACACTAATAGAATAAATCTCCATACCAGCAACAAAGTCTTTCCACTATAATCAGCCCACAAACTTCAGTATGCACATGCACACGCACACACACACACACACACACACACATGAAACATGAGAAAACAAGGCAACAAAATGCCTACAAAACTCCCAGCTCAAATGTATTATACTGGGAAAGGGAAGAAAATGTCCAAATGGGAAAGGGAACAAGGGAGGGGGAAAGGAACAGAGGGACAAGAGAAATAAGAAATGGAAGGAAAAAATGGAAACAAATCTTTTGTAAATAGGGAGGGAGGAGGGGGTGAGGGGAGGGGAATGGGAAAAAAAGGAGCAACAAGGTATATCATGTACATGTACAAATCCCCAATGATGAATGTTATCAATATGTACATCGAAAATGTGACATTAAAATAAAATTAAAAAAAAAAAACTCCCAACTCCTCCAAAAATGATCAATGGGACACTTATCAGGAGTAAATCAAAAGCCAAACAGTCAAATTATATGAAAAGATAAAATAGGAGACAAAAAGCAAAACACAAATCAACAGGGTGCTCGATGAGGTCAAAGATGATGTAACTAAGCAGATAATGGAACTAATAAGCAAAATGATCAGTGAGCTTATAAGACACTAAGAAAAAAGCTAGCTAAGCTAACAAAATGATACAAAACATGAATAACTAGTTTAGCAAAGAATTAGCGTCCATGAAAAGATACCAAACATATATCCAGGAGAAAAAAATTCTATTGAAACTATGGGCAGCAGAAATGACGAATGTGAGGACAGAATGTCAGCACTAGAAGATAGAGCTGGTACAGGTGGACATATACTCAGAGATACCTTAAAAACAACAAAAGAACATAAAAAATTATACAAAGATGCTAAATTACACAAAGAATTCTAATCTAAGATTAATTGGAATGAACGAAAAATCAGAAGATAGCACAAAAGACACTAAAAACCTGTATAGAAATAACAGCGAAAAATATTTTCAAGTATGCAGAAAGAATTTACCACACAGATAAGTGAAATATACAGAAACCACAATAGCCACAATCAGAAAAGAACTGATCCACAACACATCATAGTCAGAATCCCAAAAGGCCAATACAATGATAGAAACTTAAAAGCTGTTACAAAAAACAGTGGATTGCATTTGAATTAAGGCAAACTTCTCAACACAAACCTTAAAGGCCAGGAGAGCTTGGAGTGAAGTGTTTGAATTTCTAAAAGAAAACAACTTCCAACACAGACTGATATATCCTACAAAACTATCATTCTAAATTGATGGAGAAATAAGATCCTTCCATGACGAAGAGCACTTTAAGAAATTCATGACCCCCAAACCAGCACTCCAAAAACTTCTCAAGGATATCCTACAAAGAGACAATAAAATCAACAATCCCAGAAAGTCTAATGGAATAAACACTAGTAGGATAATTAAGCAGAATGGAAAAAAAGGATGTCAGCAATAGGAAAATAATGCAACAACGGAATGGATCAACACCTCTCAGTAATAACTCTCAATGTGTATGGTCTCAATTCCCTGGTCAATACCCCACCTCTGAAAAAGCACCATCTATGAGTGCATGAGGCTTTCAGGGACCATCTAGACATAACAGTTATGGAGGAGAACTTGTCTGCAGAGGAAGAGGAGAAAAAGGTAGAGGAATCCCTCACTTCAAAGGAGATTAAGGAGATGTGTAAAATGTGGGAAGCACTGCCTGGGGATTTAGTTCAAGTGGTAGAGCACTTGCCTAGCTAGAGCAAGGCCCTGAGTTCAGTCCCCAGCACTCCCCTCCTCCAATTGTGGGAAGCAGTGCAAAATTTTGTAGAAAAGAACCACCTAAATACACAGGTGTGTCAGGGCGAGGGATGAATTTGGTTAATGACAATGCATGTAACATTTCTGTGAAATCCTCAAAAGGAGGCAAAAGCAAGTATCATTGGATAAGTTCCTTGTTAAACTTGCATGAAAAGAAAAAGAGTCCATTGAGCCGATAGCAGTGATTCTGTTTGTGATAATGAAAGTCATCCTATAAAATAACCTTCCTTTCTCTTCTCTTCCTCACACCAGCCATGAAGGTTTCCAAAGGCAAGTATGGGTTAATTTATTTTTATTTGTATTTTGTATTTTCCTTATTATTTTATAGTATATTACAGTATTGTAATTATTGTATATGAATAACTTTGGGTTGTGGAATGAATCATCTGAGTTTCCATTATTTCTTATGGGGAAATTCATTTTGATATATAAGTGCTTTGGATTACAAGCATGTTTCCAGAACAAATTATGCTCACAAACCAAGATTTTACTGTACTAGCAAACAAGAAGCAACAAATCATCTAAAAAATCATATATCATGACTAAAGGAGGCTTCATTCCAGAGATGCAAGAATGGTTCAACATATGCAAAGCAATAAATGTAAAACATCACATAAGCAGAAGCAAAGACAAAAACCACATGATCATCTCAATACATACAAACAAATCCAATATCCATTCATGATATTAAAAAAAAAAAAAAACCTCAGGGTTGGGGATTTAGCTCAGTTGTAGACCATTTGCCTAGCAAGCGCAAAGCCCTGAGTTCAGTCCCCAGCATCCTCCCCCAACAAAATAAAACCTGAAGAAAATTGGTTTAGAAGGACCTTATCTCAATCTGACAAAAGCCCCATTTATGACAAACCTTCTGCCAACATCGTATTAAAGGGAGTAAAACTAAAAGCTTTTCCTTTAATCAGGAATAAGACAAGGATATCCACTATCACCACTCCTGTTCTATATAGGACTTGAAACTTTAGCCAGAGCAATTGGGCAAAAGAAAGAAATATAAGGGATATTTATAGGAAAGGAAGAAGTCAAACTATCCTTATTCAAAGACAACATGATCCTTTACACAGAAGAACCAAAAATTCCACCAAAATACTCAAACAAATGAATTCAGTAATGTAGCAAAATACAAAAGCAACACACAAAAGTCCCTAGTGTTCTTGTACATCCACAAAGAATGAAGTTAGGAAAACAATATCATTCACAATGGCATCAAAAAAATTAAATACTTAGAAGGAAGTTAAAGACCTCTATAATGAAAACTACAGTACTGTGAAAAAGGAGATCAAAGATGACATCAAAAAATGAAAAGCTATTTCCTATTTCTGAATAAGCAGAGCCAATATTGTCAAAATGGCCATACTTCTAAAACTGATACATAGATTCAATGAAATCCAAATGAAAATACCAACAGCATTCCTCACAGAGCTAGAGAAAATAATCCTAAAATTCATATGAAACCAAAAGAGACCTGCAACAACAAAAGCAATCCTGGGCATCAAGACCAAAGCAGGAGTCATCACAATTCTGGATTTCAGGTTGTATTACAAAACTACAATGATATAAAAAAAAAAATAAACAGTTGGTACTGGCAGAAAAACATACATATGGACCAACAGAACATAGTAGAAGATGCAGAAACAACCCCAGGAACATTCATCTATCAGATCACTGACAGAAGGGTCAATGATATAAGCCTCAGTGGAGTTGGGAGAATTGGCTATACATATGCAGAAGACTGAAACTAGATCCATATCTTCCACCATGTACTAAACTAAAATCAAAATGGATCAACAATCTAGATATCAAAACAGAAATAATCTGCTGAAAGATAAAATTGGTAAAACTCTTGAAGACACAGGTGAGGCAAGGATTTTCTGAACAGAACCCGAACTGCACAAGAAATAACACCAAGAATCAACAAATGGAATTATAACAAATTCAAAAGTTTCTGCACACCAAAAGAAACAATCTACAGAGTAAAGGGATAATCTACAGAATGGGGGAAAATTTTTACTAGCTAATCCTTGGAAAGAGGACTAATATCTAGAATATATAAAGAACGCAAAAACAATAAACCATCCAAAATAAAAGACCCAATCAATAAATGGGCAACTGAAATGAATAGTCACTTCTCAGCAGAAGAAGTACAAATGGCCAATAAATGCATGAAAAAATGTTCGGCATCTATGGCCATTAGAGAAATGTAAATTAAAATAACACTGGAATTCCATCTTACTCAAGAAAGAATAGCTACCAACAATAAATCAGACAGAACAAATGCTGGTAAGCCTGGGATTGTTCGTGGGAATGTAAACTAAAAAACCACTATGGAAATCACTGTAGAGTTTCCTCAAAAACACTAGAACTAAAAATTCCATTCAACCTAGCTATTCCCCTTCTAGGTATCTTCCTAAAAGAGTTAAAGACACCATATTACAGTGGATATTACATATCCAAGTTTATAGGAGCACAACTTATAACAGCTGATCTTAGAAGTGGCCCATCATTTCCAACAACAGGTGAATGGATAAAGAAAATGTGGTATTTATATACAATGAAGAACTACTCTCCTATAAAGAGGGACAAATTTGAGTTACTTATAAGAAAATGGATGCGCCTTGAGATCATTAAGTTGAGTGAAATAGATCAGACATACAAGCTTCAATATTACATGATTTCTCTTAGGAAATAGGGAGATAAGTCTTTTGCCTATGGGAAGGGGAACAAGAGACAGAGGAAGGGTGGAAGAGAACATAAAAAGAATGAAGATGTGTGTTATATGCATGTACCCACTCCCTATGATGAATGTAATCATTATGTATTACATACATGTACAAATAAAAAATTTTAAAATGTGTAGGAAAAACAAGCAATTTAATGAGACCCTGTCTAAAATAAAAAGTGGAAAAAAAGTGCTAAGAATATACCACCACCACCCCCCAAAAAGAGCTGTGAACTTACAAATACCAACTCAAATAGCTTTCTCCTAAAACTTGTCTTAAAAAAAAGTTGTATCTTTTCCTGAATTGGAAATCAAAGCAGCCTTCACGTATTGGCTGATTCATTCAAATATATATTTGTTGATGCCTTGGTAAGTGTCAGGCCCTTCCCTGAAGGGTCACAGTCCAGAAGGGAAAAGAGACAAGAGAACTTGGAATTTTAGCACCACAAGAGCATGTGGAGGGCCCTTCTTTCCTTCGGAGAGCATGCACTTCCTCCTCCTGCCTGCTTCTGTCCTTGGCCTCCTCCCTTTTCCGCCTGCGCCACCAGTTATTATGAACTTGGGACTATGAGGACTGGGTCTACTAGGAACTTCATCATTCATAACCATTTACCGAAGATGGTATTTTTTAATACATCTTCTTTTTTTTTTTTTTTTTTTTAGGGTCTCACTATGCCATTCAAGCTGGTCTTGAACTCATTATGCAGCCCAGGCTGACCTTGAAATGATCCTCCTGCCTTGGTCTTCCAAGTGCTATAATTACAGGAATGCCTCCCCCTACCCCAGCTACTACCAGTAAATCTTACAAGCACATAAATAGCGTTTTTTTTTCCTTTGATTTAAAACAGAGATTTTCAAAAAGAACAGGAAAAAACAACTGACATTCCTAAAGCCTAAGGTTACATGGAAATCCGGAAGTGACACATTCTAAGTGTGTTTCAGGCTAGGGAACAGGCTGTCAAAATGAGCTCGGGGAGTAATGTACATGGAGAGGAGCCATAGCAGAATCTTCTATGGAAAAAATGTATGACCAGATCTGCCAAGGAATACAGGCAAAGCTGGAGCTGCAGAAGACAAGCCCATGCACAGACCCTGACACCACAAAAGGGGGAAAGGTACTACAGGGACAGCTGCCTCAGCCACATACCAGGGAGTATATTTGCCCCCTTTTTTTTAACGTACTGTCAATCACCCTCCACAAAGCAAGCAGTGACGACAGACCTCTTTTCTGGGAATGCTGAAGTGCACTGTCTTTGATTTTTCTGGAATAAGCATTGTACCTTTCATCCCATGCCACGACAGGAAACCTGGACAGTGCTGTCTCAGAAACTGAATAATGCATGTAAAGCTGTTAGTTCAGTGCCTGACACACGCAAGCGTTTAAAAAGAGGGGCCTTCGTGATTCCCAAAATCCAGTTCTACACCTAGAATGTAGCAACTTCCTATTTCTAACTTCCCAGAGCACAGTTTGCTTCTCTTTAGTTAACAAGTCAAAAAGCAAAATCCCTCCATTTAATAAAGAGTATCTCCCCAATCAGCACAGAGCAGACAGGGCAGTATCAGGAAGCTGACGCACCAGGACACAGCTCTGTCTCATATCACCGGAGTGTAAAATGTCCGTAATATCCTGTTGCTGCGTGTCTGTTTAACCTCCTCAACGTTATCATATTTAGGCCAAGTTTTCACAAAATTCAGGTGGACAAATAGAGGAAAATATGCCTTTCTCTCAAATTCAACAATATTATTTTATTTCAAAATCCTCTGAGTCAGATACATCAGTATAAAATGAGGCGAACATGCAGGGTAGGGGCCAGGGGAGTGCGATAAGGCTAGAGATCCTTGAAGAAGCATCCACAACAAGATGTTTGCATTGTGCATGAGGGTGCAGCTGAGGGTGGAATCTTCCAGGCTCAGGAACATGGGAGTAGAGCTGGCCTCAGACCACAGGACTTTAAATGGCACTTACTCAAGTCAAGGGCCAGCGTGGGAAAATATGGAGAAATAGAAAATAACTAAGAGAAAGAAAGAATAAAAAGTCCTCATGTTTTTTCTTAATTTCTTAAGCAGAACTATAAGTGGTCATTTTTACGAAATCAAGACAGGTCATAAAAATGGATACGGCCTATCAGAGACATGTTGCTTTAATTTAAAACAGAGAAAGCCACATGTTTTTACCTAAGCCTTTCTCACTGAGTAATTCAAACTCCCCACTGTCTTCAAAGATCCATTCCTTCAAATCTTCTCAGTGGTTCTTCTTGGTGCAGAAAGATGAATTCAGACCATTAAAAAGGGCAGCTTTAACAGGAACTCCCAACCAGCCACTGCGTTGCCAGAAACCAAACTCACCTGTCCTCAGTACCCAGGATGATGGAGTTATTGTCACTGTCTACCAAATGTGACGTGGATGCAAAAATCAGACTTGGAAAGCACCCTGTCTTCATCTTTGATTTTAACCTTTCCATAGATAAATTTGACATTGCTTTTCTTCCTGACTTAGTTGGTCATATCGCCAGTACTGAACTGACTCTGTATTTCCTTGTAAACACAGGTGGCTATTTCAGAAACAGATGTCCTTTTGCAATAACAAGTAAGCATACAGTGTCTGTCACAGACTTCATCCCCCTAAAACAAAAATGAAAGGGAAAATATTATAGAGAAATATTGACTAATCAAGAGAAAGAATAAAAAGTCCTCATATCTGTCTTAAGCAGAATCATTATTATAACTGGTCACATTTAAATCAAGATAAAAAGCCATAAAAATAGATACAGCTTACCATAAACATGTTACTTTAAAACATAGGTACATCTTTTCACCAAGGCCTTTCAACTGGGAAACTCAAGCTTCCTAAGTCTTTCTTTCAAAACACATATTCATAATGTTTCGACAACAAGAAAACCCCTAGGGGTCAGTTGATAAAAAATGATTTTAAAAACAAGACAAATAAACCCTGTATTCCTGTATGATTACATAGCCTTTCCTGTGATTCAGAGTACCGAACACTCACTTGGGACTGCTACATAGAAAAACAAATAATCATTCAATCATCTTTAAACTGATTCTCTGGTGTGAGAAACCAGTCTCTACCATACTCTCATAATCTGATCAATTATGATGTTCAGTTTGGATTTGTTAATATGAACTGAAAACTTAATCCTTCTACTTTTTCTGACTTTCTCCCAATTTTTTTTACAGATTTCTCACCCATTTTATTTGACATTTTTAAATAAAAATATAAAAATAAAAAATACAGACAGCAAATATATATATGAAAAAGTGTTCAACATCACTGGCCATTTGAGAAATGCAAATTAAAACAACACTGAGGCTCCATCTCACTCCAGAAAGAATGGCTATCACCAAGAATCAACCAATATCAAATGCTGGTGAGGCTGGGGGGGAAAAGGAACCCTCTTCCACTGCTGGTGGGAGTGTAAACTGGTATAACCACTGTGGGAATCAGCATGGAAATTCCTCAAAAAACCAGAACTAGAGGTTCCATTTAACCCAGTTATTCCCCTTCTTGGTATCTTCCTGAAAGAGTAAAAAGCATTTTACCACAGTAATGTATGGACACCCATGTTTGTAGTGGCACAGTTTGTAATAGGCAAATCTCAGAAACAGCCCAGATGCCCATCAGTGGATGAATTGATCAAGAAAATGTGGTTTTTACACATAACAGAGTACTACTCTGTCATAAAGAAGGATAAACTTGGGACATTTTTAGGTAAATGGATGCACCTTGAGACCACTGTGTTTAAATACCACATTGTTTCTCTGGTGTGAGAAACCATAATCATAAACAACAAACGAAATGTATGACAGATATAGAGAAGCAGGGAGAAAATGTTCATATCAAGGAAGAGGGGAGAAGGAAGGGAAGGAAGAGAACAGAAAAAAGACAATAGAAGGAAAAAATGGAAACAAAGCTTTTGTAAATGAGGGGAAGAGGGGCTTAAGGGAGGGGAGGTGAATGGGAAAAAAAGAATCAAGATATATTATGTACCAGTACAAATCCCCTATGGTGAATGTGATCATTATGTATATCAAAAGAATACCAATAAAATCAACTTTAAAAAAAGAATTTCAGATATAAAGCTCAAACCAATCTCCCTTGAATTTCACTGGACAGGGAAGCTCTAACGCTTCCAACTAGTTTTCAATCATATCTAAATAGTGTCTTTCATATCTATCAAATTGGCCAATCTGACTGTCTATAGGGTCTGTTGGCTCTCACTTACTCATGGAAGGTTACTGGTCACATGTTCTGTAATTTTAAACTGTGAGCTGGTATTCAGTGGAACTCACTGTGGACATTCAGGATCACCTGATTTGATGTAACATCCCTCCATCAAGTGTTACTGGCCTAAGACAAGTCTTTATATGAGAGCAGACTCTTACGAATTCTTAAGGGAGCTGTCTGCCCCATCTAGATCCTAGGCCACGACCTGCCTGCTAGATCATGTTACCGAAAGGCAATAAAATGAGAGCTACAAAAGGGAGACACGTATATAACTTTAAACCTCTAGCAGCAATATTTTAAAAGAATAAACTGTTGAAATTAGTTTACAATTACATTTTACTACTAATACATCAAAAGTATTTTGATATGTAGTCAATATAAAAAGTATTAATGAAACATCTTTTTGTATTTTTTAAAATCTAATACATAGAGCATTTTAACTTGGAGCGTATCTAAACTTGTACTAACCGTATCTCATGGACTCAGTAGTCACATGTGACCACAGGGCTAGAATTTGCTGGCGGGTGGATATTGGTGTGTGTTTCATCTAGCCCTTAATGATCAATATATCCCCTTAAGCATTCTAGATTTTTGATGCTTCATTTTCAACACTGCATATCTGGAGTCCAAGGCACCAGCTCCATTTCCTCCTTGGCTATTAATCACAACTTCCTCAATGAGTAAAACCAACAGTTCCCATTCTACCCTGGGGAAATGCCATGTTAATTCCTGCACTTAGAACACTGATGACTTCTTCTTCTGGTCCCTGGCGACTTCCTTTATTATTAATATTTTGCAAGGTTCAGCTAAATATTTAAATTATGTTATAGTATAAATAACATCTATTGGTCTTTGGAGTGAGAAAAGTTTTCAGGTTGTCAATTCATTCTGTTGTAAAAACTGTATGTCCTAAACAGGAGCATGTCAAAGACTCCGCCCGAGTGGTCAATTTGAGGAACTTTCCAAACTTTATGCAGTTACTGTATTAAGTACAACAATGAGCACTACTACAAGACATTAGAAAAAAATAGCAAATATACTTCAGAACCATAAAAAGACAGCTATTATAAACATTAAGGCAGAAAATAAATGATTTGGACTAAAAAACACAGTAGACAATAAATAACTATAAAAATTGGAGCATTACAAAAATTAAATTTAAAATACAATGAGAATTTACAAAATATTTTTGAGAGATATTTTTTAATTACAAACGAATACAGTAACTATGTTACTATGCCTCGTAGCCTTAAAGATTTTCAATATTGTATTAAAAAGCACACATTATAACATATATAATTACCTCAACATATACACTATGATTTATCCAATATATAATCTAAAAACTTAAAAATATAAGTAGTAAAAAATCAACACAAGCAATTTAAAATCTAAATAGCTCCATTATGATGGAAGAAAAAAATTTGTTTTTCAAGAATTATTTCCAGGGATGGGGATTTAGCTCAGTGGTTAGAGTGCTTACCTCGCAAGCACAAGGCCCTGAGTTCAATCCCCAATACCAAAAAAAAAAAAAAAAAATTACTTTTAAAAATATACTAGGCTCCAGTTAGCAAAGTTCTCCTGTACGTACAAGTCAGTGACATATAATCTACTGCCATGGCCTTCCAAGTAACCCTAGATGGCCATTTCTCTCCTCATCATTATCTATTACTGCATCCCCTACACTCACAGTGCCAGTTTCAAATAGATCTGTCAAATTAGTGCATTGCCAAAGCGTCAAGAAAATCTACTGAAAACCTATTGGAAATACTAAAAATATTTAATAACATGTATTAGGTGGCCAGCTACAAAAATGTAAAGACCTTTTAAATATCAGTGTTTATTAATTTGAAAATAAACTAGAATCAAAGTTTCCATTCATACTAGTAACAACTACAAAGGACCTAAGAACAAAATTAAGGGAACAAAAATGCAGAAATTATCAAAGAATTTTGTATCTGATCTTTGGAGGACCTGAACTGACAGAGCATCCATCCACCAAATATTGAGGCGGTGTTCCAAATATTATTATGTTCATAAGAATACTAAAGGTCAGGATAAAATACTACAAAAATGCCAGTATTCTTTTTGATTTTTTGTTTTCCCCAGTACTGGCTGGGGATTGAACTCAGGGCTTTCACATTGAGTTACATTCCTAGCCTTTCTTTTATTTTTTATTTTGAGATTAGGTCTCACTAAATTGCCTGGTCTGGCCTCAAACCTGCTATCCTCCTGCCTCAGCCTTCCAGAGCACTGGGATTACAGGCATTGAATGCCATACTCAGCTCTAGTATTGTTTTGCTTTTTTTTTTTCCCTTTTCAGCTCTAGTATTTGTAAATACATTCAACACAGTCCTAGTTGGATATTTTAAAGATAGAGTAACACATATGTGTGTGTGCATATATATGTGTGATCATGCACACACACATACACAGATATATGTGTGTATATATACATATGTATAGATAAAACTCTTTACGCATACATATCACAACATTAAGAGTGGTTATATCTGAGTGAGTGGATGGTGAGTGTTTGTTGCTACTCTTTGTCCTTTTTCTATTTTCCAGTGTTTTAATAATGAACATTATTACCTTCATAGAGGCAAAGGTGAAGTGCCCCTCAGAGTATCCATGAGACCTTCGAGTTACTCAGGAGTAGACACTGTCCAAATGGCCATACTGGCTGGCCTCACCTTTGGAGGTCGACACAAAGCTGACAAGGCACAACGGATCAGCAAGAAACACAGATTATAATGTCAATACTTGAAATAAGTGCTTGGTTGATTCCAGATGTTCTCAAAATTCAAGCCACATTTAAGAATCTTGATGGAGCATTAGAAGGGAACAAAACAGATGGAGTGCCCGATCCTACTGAGCATTGCTTGTTTTCATTTCATTGTTTTAAAAGAAATTTCTACCAAATCACTGTTTACCTAAGCTACTTTCTTCATTATATTGCTTATCTGGTAAGATGTCTCCTCCCTCCTGGAGGACAAGCAGCCTTCCCCTCTAAGCTTGTAAAAGGGATGGGTAAGGAGAAACCAGGCTGCCATGGGGTATAGATTCTGCTCCTCCACCTGAAGCTGCCTCTGTTTTTAAGGAACTCTTGTGAATGGAAATGTCAGAAAAATATAACGCTTCTATCAAGCAATAGCAAAAAAAAAAAAAAAAAAAAAAAAAAAAACTTAACATTTACTGGATGGTAACTACTATGTGCCAGGCAGTGTCCTAAACACTTCCCATGTAATGAACGACTCATTCGTTCTTCATAAGAATCTGATAAAGAAGCGCCAACACCACTCTCAGAGGAGGACACAGAGGTATAAGTTAAAGGAACTTTGCCAGGTCACACAGCCAGGGCACAGCGTGGCTGAGTGTGGCTGAGTTTTGAACACAGGAAGTCACAAGGGAGAAATAAGAGAACAAAAAGCAAGCACGCAGCTCAGGTACATAGCCAGATGTCCTTGCCGGAAATGAAAGGTGGGCAAGGCTAGATAAGCAGAAGGAGGGGTGAGATTGCACTGAAAGAAAATCAGTCAAAACAGACAAGAGGATAAGAACTTGAAAAAACAAGGAAGGAAGGCAAGCAGAGGCCACCAAGCAGAGCCCGGAAGACAAAGAGGTAAAGTGATGCAGGCGAGGCAGGAAGTGGACAGAGACAGGGCCCGACAAATGAGTCCCAGGAGTCATTCCGGGGAAAGGAGCCAGGAGAGGAAGGAAGGCAGCAGCAGGAAAGCGGAAGCAAAGGATGTGAGACCAACAGAAAATCAATGACAGGGTGATGGAACTGTCAGCCAAGAGGAAGGAGGGGCATGCAGCAGTCCAGATATGTCCGCTCTGGGAAAGCAAGAAGCTAACGGGGGAAATAGCTGATTTGACAGAGATTTACATCATTTCCCTCTCACTATCATTTTAATCTCATGCTTTCATCAGCCACTCTACCAAACAAGAGTGAAAAGATGAGCTCTTTCCCCCAGGGCTTGACATTATGTAGAAAGGACTGAGGACATAGCCACTGCCACTGTCCCCTGCCCTTTGAGTTAGGTAGGGTGCAGGGTTCTCTGCATGTCGTCTGTTTCTCAGCATTCCTGCCAAAAATGAAGTATGATTTAAGGTGAATAGCTTCCAAGCAAAAGGAGGATCTTTCCTTGCAAGATCATTGTAGCCATGAAATAAGATCACTAACATAAAGCATATATGCATAGTGCTCAACACTGCATGTGTGATACCATAGAAACAAGGCATCCCTCATGCTCAGAAATACTCAGCGGCTCCCAGTTGTCAACAGGACACAAATCCAAACACTGCCTGGCACATAAAGCCCTCCACTGACTAGCCTCCACTTGTGTACCCTCCATAACCTTAATCACAGAAGCAATTCATTAAATCTATGTCTTGCCAGCTTTATCTCACTCAGAAAGGCCAAGAAGTCTGTGTATGATTTAAAAATTAAAGGGCATGAGTATCCTTTATCACAGAGCTTAGTCATGGATCACAGAAGGTGATCTACCAACCAAGGTAGATAAACACAGATCCAGATGAGAGAAGAGACAGAATAGGAAGACACTGGCAAATCCAACACCCAGGAAACAAGCAAGAGGAGCCAATGGCACACACTTCAGTTAGAAGAAGAAGCAAGAATGCGATGTTTAAGATTGATGTTGTTTCTTTTGCCAAGGAAGTCCCTATTCCCACCAGGCACTAGGAAAATGAAATTTATTCCAACCTAGTAAATTCACACTATAAGTCACTTCTATTTGAAAGCATAGTCCCTTGGGTAAATAATCGAATTCAGGTACTTTTGGTGTGACTGACTGCCCGTCTAAGTGTTCCCTCTGGCTAAATGCTACATGACCTTCCAGCTTCTCTGGCCTAACTCTCAATCTCCATCCTTGCTGATCACTGTGCAGCAAGGGCTTCTGGGAGAAGGTGAGTAGCAGGTTCAGCTGCTAGCCTCCCCCAACCTCAGGTAAGAGGCAGTTACTATCCTTGCTTCCAGAGGTTGGAGCCTCACCAGAGACCCCTCTTCAGGCTGACCCTGGGGCAGCAGGGAGGGGGTTAGGAACAGGCCAGGTACCACCCCTACCACACCCACCCCCAGCACTGGGGCACTGCTCTCTCCAGGAAGCCCTCACTCCTCCTTCCTGCCCACAGTCAGCCAAGGCAGCACTGGGGCTGGCTTCTCTGGCCTGCAGTGTGGTTTCGTCCACTCCTGGCTAGGGTGTATTTGCCTCACCTGATCAGAAGGGTCTTTGCTCCGGCCGTCCGAGCAGGGTGGTCAGATAGAAAAGGGCTTTCTATACCCTCTGATCTCACACAAAAGTGTTCAACAAAGTGCAAGCTCCACACACCCATGGAGGGGGGCGGTGCCTGCCAATCTTGATTTCCTCCTGCCTTGCTGTGATAACATTTCACCCTGGTGTCTGCTCCCTGTGGGGAACATGGGAATCCTGATCAACCCTTCCCTGTATGGCTCTGAGGCAAAGATCATTGGCACTGGAGGTGGGAGCCTGGCTGCGGAGGAGCTTGGTTTGGCCACTTGCTTGCTTAGCAACCTCAAGCAAATCACTTAACTTCTTGTACCTCAATCTCTTCTCCGCAAGGGAGTAATCTTGTGAAAGAAAGTTAAACCGCCAGAGCCCTTAGAACTGGGAACAGCGGGCCCACAGCTACTGGCTGAACAAGGTGACTCTCTGGAGGGAGGCTGCTGCCCAGCTCTTTGTCTTCCGCAGCTCCTCTTTGTAGGCTGTCCCTGCAGATCCAAACATTATGGCACCAGTGGCCCTCTCAGCAGGACGCGGCCTGGCAGTCCCAGAGGAGACCACTGGACTGAGTCCTGGGCTGTTGACAAAGCTGCTTTTCAAAAACCAGGCTTGGTGAGTTTTCGCAGTTCTGGATTTTCTGACCCAAAGAATAGAACATCCTGCCCTCAGATGCTTCTAAGAGCATTTCTCTCCTTGACAAGGACGTGCATTGCTCACCCAGCTTCCCAGCATTCCTTTATATGCAAACATCTGCTTCCAACAAGACAAGCTTGCATGCATTTGCATAAACCACACAGACCTACCAACTGTGAAGAGGCTGCAGGGTTGCCCAAGCAGAAGTCTTTATCTGTGTGAAGGATGATTTGTTCTTTTACCTTTTTCTTTCTTTCTGTGGTGGTGAGGCTTGAACCAGGGCCTTTGCACTAAGTTATATCCCCAGTCATTTTTTATTTTTGAGACAGTGTCTCACTAAGTCACTAGTATGCCCAGATAGGCTCAAACTCACACTCCTCCTGCCTCCGCTGCCCAGAGTGCTGGGATTACAGGCATGTGTCACCATTCCTAGTGAGAGCATGGCTCTAATGCATGCTTTTTAAGGCTTCTGCCCAGACAGCTGTAAGATTCTAGAGCATCTCAGTGAACATAAAGAAGTGTGGCTGCTACAGCTGGCAGCAATCCAAGCCTGACACTGTGAGTATGTACACTGCCAGGATAGCATAGCTCTCAGCAAGCAGAAGAAAATCACTTCTCCCTTTGCCAGGAGGTTTGGCTCCCAGACCCTTGAAAAAGCCAGTGTATGCTCTGGCTGGCTTTATTTGTTCTCAGACAACCGCTAATGATGCGTATCCCTTAAGAGAGGGACTTTGCACATGAATGGGGATCAGGGGTACCCTGTGACCAGGCAAGCATGCCCAGGAAGGCTGGGTACCAGTGATGAAGCAGGGCAGAACCTAGGAAGGGGCATGGGCAGTAGGGGTGGCAGCACAGTGGGTACAGTGAGAAGGTAGGGAAAGGAGATGGTGGGTGGGCAGCAATGTGAGTGTGCAGTGTGGGTGAGGAGCAAGCCCAATGTCAGAAGTCAGGCTTGGGACCCAGCAACACCAGTGCTCAACCATAGGGCCCATGGCAGATTGCCTGACCTCTTGTCTTAGTCATTTCTTGTCACTGGGACACAATACCTGATATCTGCAACTTAAAGGAGCAGAGGTATATTTTGGCTCACATTTTGAGTCCATAGTCCACTGGCTCCTAGGCAGGATGGTGTGGCAGAGGGCCACAGTGGAGGAAAGCTGCTCACTTCATGGCAGGCAGAAAGCAGAGAAAGTGAAGGGAAGAGCCAGGAAGGAAAATAAACTGTTCCAGGTGATGTTTCCAGTAACCCACCTCTTCCAAAGAGATCCTATCTCCTAACAGCAAGTCAGCTATAAAAACTGAAAACTTTTTAAATGGGCTTTCTGTTCCTATTTCTCAGTATAAATCTCACTAAAAACAGTGAACAGTACCCATGCCACAGTCCGAATATTGGGCTGCCTTGAAATTTTCTCTGAGCGATTAATTAGTCTGCCACCCTTAATCTGAGTCTCCCACAAAGTCTCAGGACATGAGCAAAATGTAGACAAATTTTCTGCCAGAGCATAACACACACGGTCTAGAGTCCAACTACGAGTGAAGTCCTTGTTTCCAGCTAAAACTTCTGAGCCTGGCCTTCACTGGTTACATTTCTATGCACATTCTGGTCTTCTGAGCTTTCACCAGACTCACCCATCAGGTTCAGTTTACAATCTTCTAGGGTTTCTCTAGTCAGAATCTCCAGACCTTTTCAAACTCCTCTCACAACCCCATTCTAAAGGCTTCTGCACCACATGATAAGATATAGTTCCTGCAATGACCCTACTTCTCTGATACAAAATACTAATACCTGCAACTTAAAGTAGGAGATGTTTATTTTGCTCACATTTTAGAAGTTTTTGTCTTGCATGGTCAGTGGCACAGTGGAAGGTGGCATGGTGGAGGGGTGTTGGCAGAGGAAAACTGCTCATGTCATGGAAGCTAGAAAGCAGAGAATGAAGGGAAGAGATAGGAAGGAAGATAAACCCTTCCAGGTCACACCCCCAGTAACCCACCTCCTCTAACCAGAACCCTCTTCCCAACAGCATGCATAACATCCCCATAATCCAATAACTTTCCAAACAGATGAGGTTGTGGAGGTCATTTTAAATCTAAACCCGAAAACCTCTCTAAGCCTGTTTTCATATTTAGAAAATGGACAGTCATATTATTTAATAGGAAGAATCAAACTAGCACCGTAATAAATTATTTTCATCACTGTTATTTGCTGAGTTAAAATCAAGGGTATAGAAGAGAGGAAAAAAGGCCTTGAGGGGTTTTAGTTTGTTGTTTTTTTTTTTGATGAATAAGACCACCTGGTGAGTAGCTTCCAAAGTTAGGACCCTAACTTTGATACAGTTCTTGTGAAAGTAGAATACTAATATATTACTAGAATACTAATACAGCCTACAATGCAGAGCCCCACATCAGAGAAGACCAGCACTAATGCACACTTTCTCTGGAGTCAGGCTCCAGGGTAAAAGGCAGACTTAAATAGAAGTTGCTTGAATGGTCATTGTTTAGTACTATCAGGCCATGACATTCCAGTTGAGTTGGGCCAAGGCTTGCTCTCTCCATGACATTCTGACATGGACTGTTTCCCTCTTTGGCAGAGTCCAGTGTTTTATTTTGACTTGGAATCACATGGAAAATTGTACATGGCTGCAATGTAGAATTTAGTTGGATTCAGCATATGGTATTTGTTATGATCAACATCATAACAATGCTTTGGATTCTGAATGTAAGAATCAGAAGCCAGGAAGAGGACAGGAGGGACAAAGGAATGGAAAGAGACAAGCAGGAGGTATACCAAAGATCTACAATGCTAGGAGTGGTGCTAGCTTTAAACCACACATAGTCAGAAGCTGAGAATAAAATCCAGTCAAGTTTCCAGTCTACACATGAAGTCTGGTGATAAACCCAAGTTATATCTCTACATTATACCACATGGGGGTTACCTAGGTGTCACCTAACTGGCCCTCAGGGGCAGTGTTACTTTAGTAAAAATACAAGTATCATATACGTATTTCAGGACCTTGGCAAGCATGGAGAAAGTTTAGCTTTGTATTTTTATTTCTTCTAACAACAACAGGAAATTATCATTTCTGATAATAAAAGGGTATCATGCTCACTGAAGTGGAACCCCCAGAATGGCACATAAGTTTCTGCCTGCTGGACGTATGTCACCCATACCCTTATGCTGCTTCCCTGAGGATACAACCTGTGAGGCCCTGGCCCAGTGAGTCAGGCCTAGGAGAACCTCACGAGGCTATTTCCAGAGCTCTGATCACATGAAAAAAGTGTGGTCCTCATCAGTGCAAAAGCTGTCTACACTCGCATGGGTCTGGTGAGTCAGTACACTGTCACAGGTCAGGCAAATTGGCTTTGTTACTCACAGATAGGCACCAAGGATAAACAGAAGCATAAGATCCATGGTGGGCCGATGCTCCACAGCTAGGAAAGCTATCCAGGGCAGATGGAGTCTGAGTTGCCAGCTTTCTGTCACTGTAACAAAATACCAGAGGTAAATAACTTACAAGGAGGGTCTTATTTTAGCTCATAGCTTTAGAGGATGTAGTCCATGGGTGCTTGGTACTATCGCTATGTGACAGCATAGGACAGTAATACCTCGGTTCACAAGCACTTCTATTTGCAAACAATTTGGTTTGCAAACAAAAATGTTCAGCAAAATTTTGCTTCTGTTGGCAAACTCCACATCGAGTGACAAACAGGATCATGGCCATCTTTCCCACACAAACACAAATGCAACCCTCTTCCTCGAAATCATAAAACAAATTAAATTTGTAAACCAAAGTACCACTTGGTACTTTGTACATCACAGTAGGTGTGCATGGCAGAGGAGGCCTGTTCATCTCATGGCAGCAAGGGGGCAAAGAGAGAGGAAGAGAGCAATAGCCCAATGTCCCCTTCAAGGGCATGGCCCAAATGAACCCACTTCTTTCCACTAACCCCCATCTCCTCAAAGGCTCTACTACCGCCCAATAATGCCATGGGTTGGCAAATAAATCTTTAACACATGGACCTTTGGAGGACATTCTAAATGCAAACCAGAGCACAGTTTCATCTGTATGTGTCCTGTATCACATACAGAAGAAGAACCCCAAGGGAACCCCTCTCTTGGGTACCACTTGGCCCACTGGGCACAAGGGTGCAGAACATCCTCATCTGGGGGGCACAAGACCAGAGCCAGACTTTCTCCTTATCTCAGGATGGTTCACTGTCCATACAGTCTGAGGACTAAAGCAAGAGGAAGAAGAGCTGGGTGGGCCAAGACTGCCAGGGGACCTGCTCTCCTACACACTAGTCCTTGCAGTGCATGTGCAGGGCTCCCAATCTGTTAGTGCTTGCCACAGTGAGTTTCCTTCGGGTCTTCTCTTGGTTGGGCCCAAGCCCCGGCTCATTCTGCATTTCCTGTTAAAGTACTCAGGGTACAGTACCTAGAAGGCAGCCCAGTATGCTGTACCACATCTTTGTTGCCAAATCAAGAACCACAAGTATCTCAAAGCTGTTTGTGGCAGCTGTCCAGCAACATCACCGCTGCCTTTACCCACTGCTACTCTTCCACCCTTGGGGACACTCAGGTCCCCAGTCTCAATTTTGGCTCCTGTCCCTGGTCCTTATCCATCATGGAACTAGTGGGCAAGAATCTGGGCACTCTCTGAAGACTGCCCAGAGTGCATGCTTCTGTGGCTCCTGCCTGGCACCCTGGAGATGCCAGTTTCGGTTCTTGGAATGTTCCCGTGGTCTGGGTCATAGCACCAGCAAGCATGGTCAGCTGCCCCAATTAAAACTGCTGAACTTTCTCTTTATGCTTCCGTCTGTGAAAGAAAGGACACGATACTTCTGAGACAGACAGGCCTTTTGAGAAACTCTTCTGTCTTCCGATGATTGTAATAAGCAGTTAGATCTCTCTTGGTAAAGAGAAAACAGCTAAGAGCTTTAATGGCAAGATGCCGCTGCCGCAGAGCTGTGTAAGCACTGCTTCTAAAGGCAGCAAGCGGGGTGAGTCCTATGAAAGAGAAGGCTTCAAATGCACACTAGAAAGCCCGAAAGGGAACGTGACAGTTAAGTATCGGTGAGGACATGTCTCTGTCATTCTTTGATGTTTATTCCTTTGTGTACTTTTTAAGACATAATACTTAGTAATACTTATGATAGCATGTCTGTTTTCTTTAGAGAAAAAGGTATTAATTGAAAATTTCACAATTCTGAGCTGAATCCCATATTAAAGTGCATTTCTAAGCATTTATTCCAGAGATTATTAATCACTGTGCATTAAAAATTATCAAAACCATAATAAAAATACAGATGTTGCAAGGCCATGCCCATAGGTCCTGGGCCAGGCATTCACTCTGTTAGATCTCAGATGCTAGAGAAGGCCTGGTCCAGAATCTCTCAAACTTTAAAGTGCACGTAAAGTGCATATACCTGGGGATCCTGTTTAAAAAATAGATTCTGAGTCAGTCAGTGTGAGGGGAGACCTGAACCTTGGCGATTCTAATGAGCTCCCGGGTGAGGCGGATGCTCCTGATGCCCACACAGCACAGAATAGCAGGGCATGGACCACATGGCCAGCTGCAGCACTTGTCTGAGTACTCAAACTGGAGGCCAGGCAGCAGAGAGAAACCAATTAGATTCATCAAGATTTCTAATGCTACTCATGAAGTAGTCAGCAATGGGCTTTATATACAGTTAATTCACACATACGCTCTAATGAGATCAATATTATTTAACGATTTTTCATGGATGAGAAAACCAAGACTCCGAAAACCATAGAGCTAGATATACTAGTTTCCTTTTGCTGCTTTAACAAATGACTACAGACTTGGTGGCTTACGAGGAGAAAAACATTACCTTATTATTTCTCAGGTAAGAAGTCCTCCAATCAAGGCACTGGCAAGGCCACATGCCTTCTGGGACCTTTCCAGCTTCTAGAAGCCACCCACATTCCTTTGCTTGTGGTCCCTTCATACATCTTCAAATCCAGCCAACGTCACATACCTCTGACACTTTCCTCTATCATTCCTTTTTCTAACCAAAGCTGAGAAAGCGCCTCTGTTTTTAAGGCTTCATGTAATTAGATACAGCCCACTTGAATAATACCGGACACTCCATCGTAGTTGGTACCATAATCAGATCTGCAAAGTCCCTTCTGAAGTGTGAATTAACACACTCGGTTTCTGGAGCTAGGACACAGAGGTCTTGGAAGAGCCATTACTCTGTCTACGGCAGTAGGGAAACCAGGATTTGGAGCCAGGAATCAAACTCAGGTCTGCCTGATTCCAGAGTCTGTGCTCTTTCCAGTACACAAGTCAAAACAGCAACTAAATTGAATGTTGTTTTCTGGGGGCCAAATGATGAATGGAAGAAAGTTTAGTGCAGCTGTAGGCAGCCTGAATTCTATTATCATTTTTAATTGAACTAAATGGTGAAGTAGATTTTGCTTATTGCAATTTGTTTTGCATTCTCCTTAGACTCAGCGGAAGCTGGTCCTTCTGTGGAAGTGCAATGCCTTCTGATAATGCATGACCATCTAATTGTGGTTCCTGTCATTATTTAATGTAACTAAAAATAAGATGGACACTAAGAAACAGCTTTACAATCTGGCAATGAATTATAATTTCAAGCAATTGCAAAGAAGCAATGTAAGTAAATGAGCCTTGAACGTTGGACTCCTGGTAACTCACTGATCACTGAGGCACTACAATTACCAATTCACTTAGACTCCTGTCACGCAGAGCCAGGTCCACCTGTCTGTACAACATTAGCCCCTAAACCGAAGCAAAACTCATCACATACTCCCCAAGTGCATGCAGAGCTAGGTTTTATTTTTAGATCAGCATTTCCAATCCATAGCACTAGGACTCCTAGTTACCAGAAGAGAGGATGCAGAAACACATTAGCCATCTGATCTTTGACAAAGAGGCCAAAAACATGCTGGAGTAAAGATCAAGTGGTGCTAGGAAAACTAGCTACCAACATGCAGAACACTGAGTCTAGACTCATATCTTTCACCATGTACTAAATTAAAATCAAAATGGATCAAACATCTAAATATTAAAACAGAAACACTTGATCTGCTGGAAGACAGAATAAGTAAAACTCTTGAAGACATCGGTGTAGGCAAGGATTTTCTGAACAGAACCCCAAATGCACAAGAAATAACATCAAGAATCAACAAATGAGATTATATCAAATTAAAAAGCTTCTGCACAGCAAAAGAAACACCCAGCAGAATGAAGAGAAAACCAATTTTTCCAGCTACTCTTCCAACAGAGAAAATATATAAAGAACTCAAAAAAATTAGAACTCCCCAAAATAAAAGATCCGATCCAAAAATGGGCAACTGGAATGAATTTTTCACTTCTCAAAAGAAATACTAACAGCCAATAACTATATGAAAAGATGTTCAACATCTCTGATCATTAGAGAAATTCAAATTAAAATAACATTGAGATTCCATCTTACTCCAGAAATAATGGCTACCATCAAGAAACCAAATAGTAACAAATACTGCTGAGGTTGAGGAAGAAAAGAAACCCTTCTACATTGTTGGTTGGGATTAGATTGCAAACTAGTACAATCATTATGGAAATCAGTATAAAGATTCCCTGAAAAAACTAAAAATAGAAATTTCATGTGGCTCAGCAATTCCCCTTCTAGACATCTTTCCAAAAAGAATTAAAAACATCACATAACAATGATACATGCATACCTATGCCTATAGCAGGACATAATAATAGCTAAATCTTTGAAGGAGCCTATATATATGTCCATCAACAGATGAACAGACAAAGAAAATTTGGTACTTACACACAATGGAGCACTACTTTTGCCATAAATAAGGAAAAGCTTGAGTCATTTGTAGGAAAATGAATATACCTTGAAACAATAATGTTAAGTGAAATAACACAAAGGAATTTAAATATTACATTTTCTCTGATATGAGAAACCCAAAGCTTAAATAAAAGAGCAAAATAAAAGACAGATGATAGGGAACTGGGAGACAGAGCTTTCGAAAGGGGACCAAGAGATGGAGAAAGTGGAGAGAAAAGGGATGAAAAGAAATTAAGATGTGCGATATACAAGTACCATAATGAGTGTAATCATTACTGCAAACGTGTACTAATAAAAAAAAGGATATAGGTCAAGAACTTGGATGTGAAGTAGGAGAAAAAAAGATAGGCAGAAAGGAGCCAAGGAAACTCCATTTTTTATCTCCTTCTGACTGCAAAATTCAGTCTGTACAGCTCTGCTTCTAGGAACATTAAGCAGGAAGAGCCGCCAACCAGTTTATTAAATTTACTTCGTCATCTCATCGGCCTCTGTAGTGTTATTTGAAGGCTGACTTAGATTAGCTAAAAATCATATTGTAAATTTAGATAACCATTCATTTTAAAAATAAGTACAATTGAAAGCATATTACAGCAGGTTTCGGGGTCTCACAGCTGTTAGCCTCACCTCTTTGGGCCTCGGTTTCTTTGTCTGTGAAATGATATGGTTAGAATAAATCATCTTTCTCTGATCTTCCTGTTCTGCAATTCTATTACTAAAAACAACACTAATAATAATAAAACACAGTCTACCTTTGCTTTAATCAAGGTGACTGTCTACAAGGAATAGCCTTTTTAAAGGTATAATGAAACTTTTAAAACAATCAACTGCCTAATCTATTATTTCAGTAAGTTCAGGTTTTCACGTATGCAAATTGTGAGTTGCTGATATCTAGCAGATGTAATAAAATATTGGATTTGCTCACCTGGTTCAGCAGTGCTTGGTGCACTATGCTGTAAGTAAAGAGCACACAGGCTGAAAGACGTAGGCCATTTCATGGTATTGATTTCACTGCCAGAGACAACACAGGACATGTGCATCTCAATCCAAAAAATAAACCAAGCTGCCTCCCTTGACTAAATAGAGCTCATAATTAGTTTGAGATTACCTCAAGCTCTGTCAATAGACATTCCTTCCCTGGCTGGCTGTCATGCATTTCTGAGCTCAGTGAACACTTTATGAAATACAACTTCTCTGTCAATCAAAAAGTTTTGCTCTTTTAAATTACTGCTCAAATTTCAGTTTTTAAAAAAGAGAAACAAGCCCCTTTGGGGCTGAGAGCAATATGGAAATGACCTGCCCATTCTGACATGAGAGGCCAATCTCACTTCACATGAGAGCTACTGAGAAAAAGTAAAAGCTCACTTGCAGCTCTGCTCACAATTTGTCTCCAGCCTTTCCTGCCCTAACCCTTACAATAAAGAATCCTCACAAAACTATTCTAGCCAAAGGGCTATTTTCCACCTTGAAACTATCTGCCTAGTGGCAGGCAGAAATGCTGTAAGCCTCCCTGGACTTGTACCAGGTCAAGCAGTTCCTACATAGCAGCTCTTAGTTTTGACTTACTGGGAAATGAATATGCCATAAAAATCAATGTTTCACTTTGAAGTAAAAAGGGCTCGATAAGCAGACATCAATAGACAGTTCTTCAAAGCAAATAAATTTCAATAGACAAGTCCAGATGAGCTGGATAGAGGCATGAGTAGGAGCAGAGAAAAATCTTGTTAAAGATCTCAGACAAATCAAGGACTCTGTTCTGGTTATGGTTTAAGAAACAATTCAAGAGAAAATGTGAGCAATGATTCTCAGTTTTAAGTTTTATCCATGTGCTTCCAACCGTAAGGAATTCCTCAGGCTAGGAGAAGTAAACGCAGAAACTGAGACCAACGGCTCTATCCCTCTCAAGGTTGTCAGGACAATCACTGCAAAGCTCTGAAGCTCACTTCAGACAGGTGGCTCACGGCTGTGGAAAAGCTCAGGCTTCTCAGCCAGATGAACTGTCTCTCGCTGCTGTGTGGGACTCCTATTCCATGTAATGTGGGTGGCCCGGGACAGAATGCAGTTTCTTCTTAAGGGCTGAAAAGTGACCTAAACTGTTTTTTCAAATGTCACAGTCCTACTGAGCCACCAATATCAAAGCTTCACATTTAAGGAAATGATACTCTTCTCACTTTGCCAGCTGATGTTCCATTTCTCATGGTAAACCACATGGAAAAAAAGGCTCTAGACATTCTGACATATTCCTGCATTTTGAACCCAACCCAAACATGAATCTCATGAAAAAGATAAGCATTGCTATTTGCCTCTTTGCCTTACCCATACTTTCAAATCCAAGGTGTTTTGATAATGAGAAAGGCAGTGTTTTGCCTTTAGTGCTGTGTGACTTCAGGATATACTACGTTTACAAAGATTACATAACTTTAAAAACCAAGTGTGGGAGGGAGTGGAGAATATGACCCTTGGCTAAGGGATATGGGAGTTTCAGAAACTTAATGTTGATGAAACTTGCATTGGGTCCAATATACATTTTCCATAGTTCAGTCACACTACTTTTCCAGGTGTAAGTAAAATTGGAGAACTTTTATAAAGGAACATATGGCGAGCTGGTGCTAGTAAGAGCTATGATTCGAGTAAAAAAAAAAAAAAAAACACTGGAAATTTCTAAGATTGTAATACTATCTTAACCATTGTAGCATCGATAGAAACCACCTGACATGATGTACTTCCTGAGTAGAACTATGAGGAAACAATTGGAAAGTTCTGTAATAAGGAAAATTGTATACCTGCCCTGAATTCTTCAAAACAACAAATGAGATGAAAAAAGGACAAGATTTAAAAGTCAAACAGCCAAATACAGTGGTACCCTGGTTCATGAACACTTTTGTTTGTGAACAATTTGGCTTGTAAACAGAAGTGATTGGCAAAATCTTGTTTTTGTTTGCTAACTCTACATTAGATAACGGGCATGAATGTGGTCATCTTTTCCACAATTGTGGAACAAATTATGTTTGTGAACCAAGGTACCACTATATAATACATAGATACTGGATTCTGGACCAAACAACAAATGGGCATTGTACAGTAACAAATTTCAGATAGTTGAGAAAATTTGGAATTATGAAATGTTTTCAGATGTTACTGCATTAAAATTGATTTTCTTGGGTATATAAATGGTATTGGTATAGAGGAATGCCATTCTTAAATGTATGCTGAAGTACAAGGGGCTGAGTGCTAGAACTTATATCCTGTCGCAATTTATATTCAAACAGATCTGCAAAAAAAGTAAATGCATATATACTGTATACGTGTGTGTGTGTGTATTCACATGTACATATGGTAAAAACACACAAAGTTTGGTAAATTTAGATGAAAGGTACACCGGGAGCCACTGTACTATTTTTTCAGTGTTTCCGTAGATTTAAGTTTTTTTCTAAAGTAAGGGGAAGAAAAATATTTTTGTTTTACGTGACATACATCTTTTGTCTTTCATTAGCTCTCCAATGATCTTAAATTTCAAGTCATTTGGGGCTTAGAAGGCTTGTAGGAAAAGACCAAAACCCTGATTAAGTGAATTCACAGAATCAGGAATTAGTGAGGCTACAGAGAGCCAACTATTTGAAAAACTCACTTGATGATTTTGGATGTTAGATATTTCAAACAATGGTGAACACGGAGTCAGAGGGCTCCGGGTTTGAGTACAGTGCCATTTACTTTTAAACAACCTCACCAACGACACTGTTTGAGAGCAGGCTTTAAACAGCTATCGAATAAGCCAGTGATGGTGTCAATTTCTTCTGTACCCAATCTCCCACCCCAGCACCCTGCTGCTCCTGAAACTGTACTTCCATCAGAAGCCCTATTTCCTTACGGCACGTTGGCAAGCTACCTGCTGAACTGTAACTCCACGAAGGTAGGCACCCTCTCCTACCTCAGAAGGCAAGTAGAAAGCACCATGGCAAAACCAGGAACTCAACACATATTAGCCAGATAAAGGAATAGGTATAATAAAGATCAAAAATGGAAGATTTTTCAAGAGAAACTGTAAAAGTATTTTAGCATGTAATGAAGATTTTCTCTACTATAACTCAACAGAGTTCAATTTATAATAAAATCTCAAAATGTTATTGTTGGTCACATGGGCTTTTGTCAGAGGGTGGGCAAAAACTCTGGAATAAAGTAGGAATCAAGTAGGAATACATTCATGAAATGGAAACCATTATTTCCTTGTAATAGGAGCTGCAATCTGGCTGAACTGTGTGATCATAACATAATATATTTGAGATATATATATATATATATATATATATATATATATATATATATATGTACTTGAAGTTGTACCCATGAACAGAGTTGTATAAAACAGTAATTACAGACTGGGGATTTAGCTCAGTGGTTAGAGTACTTGCTTCACAAGTGCAAAGCCCTCCATTCAATCCCCAGCACCAAAAATAAATAAATAAAATGGTAATATTTTCTCTTAATTGAACACATAAAAATTCAAGATACATGAATTACCTAAGCTTTTTACAAAAACTATTTTAACCTAAGAATTTAAAAGATGAATCAAATCCTTCCTCTGAGATAAACTTTTTATTTACTTTTAATGATATTTGCTATGGTACTGTAAAGAAATCTGTAAGGAATTAGAAAGATATTTTGCTATAACTCAAGAACCACAGCATGTTTGAGAATTTCTGATAATATTGGTGGGGACAGATCTTCAAATAAAATAAGAAAACAGAATTTTTAGATCAGTCATGTGGACTGAGTAAATGGTAAAGAAAGACTTTAAAGGACCATTTAGTTTTCAGATGAAGGGAAACTAAACTGCAAGGGTAACTGAGACTTGCTACTCACAGCGCTGCTGCCTGCCTGTGCAGACCCAGACCCAAGGACAAAAGAAAACTTCCTCTATAATTCACTTGCAATTTTTATGAACTTCACTTTTTTGTTGTTGTTGAGTCAAAAAACATAATCACACAACTCAGTCAAAGATGAGGTATCTTTGGAAAATTTAATTTGGACCATATTTTCTTTCTCTTGCTGAAAACATCAAATATCCCCAGACGTTTTGGATTCCACAGCTTACAAAGGGGCAGCAGGCTTCCCACAGTTACATATAGTACCCAACTTTCTATAGAAAGATAAGACATTTTCCAACTTTGTTTTTGAGTATTTCCTAAAAAAATGCTTTAAAGGTTCCTTACAATAAATGGCAAGTAAAACAAAGTAAGGCTTTATTTTCTCCTTTTCCCCTTTTCACGTACTGCAGGACGGAGGAATAAGGAAGGAAGACTAGTTATAGCAATGTTGGTAACCTGGGGACTGCTGAGGTCCTCGGAGGCCCTGATGCATCCCTAAGTGAAGGACCTGAGGTGGGCGAGCATGGAGTAGCCACCACGGCAGGTGGGACTGTCACAGCACAGGGGCACTGGGGGCTGCCCTGTGCTCACAGGGCTGTTGGCTTTCAGGAATAAAAACAAACAAGGACCAAACCATGACCACTGGTCTCTCACCTGATACTACAGTACCACAGGTTTATGTCTGGGCCTTACAATGTACATTTATAGACTAAATGTCTTTAGTGAAAATAAAACAAGAAAAAAATGCCTTTACTAATTTCTGTATCAAATTACTAGAATGAAAATAAAAGCATCTGTCTAATAAAATGTGTTTTCTATGTCAGATGAACACAACTCCCTTGTAAGATAATCTTGGTAATGTCACTATTTATATATTTTTGCCTGGTGCACAAATTTCTTTAACTGTATCCTCTAAACAGCTCGGTCAATTTTTCAAACTTGTTTCATTAGCTGAAGAAAAGATAAGGCAGCCAATTCTAACTAATTTTGGTTGCAGAAAAAAAATCTCAAGATATTAACCTTCATCTTTTCAAGAGTACATGATTAAAAGATAGTCAAAGTGTCTTCTCTTAACAGGAAATTAAGTAGCTATTGTCAATAAATGTACCTCTAGTAAATACAGGGACCCCTTATAAATATAAAATTAAATTCTTCTGAGGAATAAGTTTGTGGTTTTAGTTATGTGGAATTTATACTTTATATTTTGTAGTAAAAAAAGGGTGTGTCTTTGTTTCATCTTCATACACCAGCGACCTCTCTCCTCTCAGCAGGCTTGCGCAGCTGGCAGACTGGGCTGTTTGGCTTGTCTCAGGAAGGGGCGGCAGCCACACGGTGTGTGCTCCTAGAATCCCTGCAGAAACTCCTGTAGCTGGGTGACAACTTCTGTGTCCACCGTCTCCATGAGGGCCTGGAAGCCTTGCTCCCCCAGCACCTCCTGCTGGGCCTTGAGCTTCTCGTAGACGAACCGCTGCAGTGACACCGTGTGCACAGGGTCCTTCAGGGCCAGCTGCGGGACAGAGAGGAGCCAGACTGCGTCAGAGAAGCAAAGCAAGTTCCTGGCACATGCAGCTTCTTTGTAACTTCTTCCCCAGTAACCAAACTGTTTCTGCCTCTCTGTTCACAAGGGGCATGCAGGCTCAGTGGTATACACTATGACCTCAACGACTCTAGAGGTGGAGACAGGCGATTCCAAGTTTCAGCTCAGCCTGAACAACTTAGCAACTCAGACCCTACTGCAAAAAAAAAAAAAAAAAAAAAAGTAGAAAAAGGTGGATCTGTAGCCCAGTGCAAAGCTCAGTGCATCCCCAGTACTGTGAAAAAGTCTCATGGTAAAAATTTCATTCAATTTGTCCAATTTAAATATTTTAGGGCCCACTGAACCTAAATTGGTTTGATTACCCAGTATCCCAAGCACTGAGGGTTCATCCACTAAAGCACCACATTCTGGTAGTGAGCATCCGGAAAGGAGCAGGCCAAGGACACTTCAACACGCACATCCTGAGATCCCCTCCGAACGATCAGAGGGCTGCTGTGGATGAGAGGCGGCATCGGCCCACCCAGGCTGCAGTGCTAGTCACATTCATGTGCACATTCTTAATGAAGGAAAAAAGTTTAAGATTTTACTCTCCCTCCCCCATTGAGATGTTTGGAAAACAAAAGAGGTACAGTTTAAAAAAAAAAAAAACAACTAATTCTACTTCCTAAAGATAATGATGAAATATTCTGATTTAGTAGTGGTTTTTCTGTTTGTTTGTTTTTAGTACTGGGACTTGAACAGTTCAGGGTCTTCCCTCCGAATTATACCGCCAGTCCATTTTTTAATTTTTCATTTTCAGATACAGTCTTGCTGAGTTGCCCTGCCTGTGCTCAAAACTTGCAATCCTCCTACCTCAGCCTTATAGGCATATGCCACCATGCTCAGCTTCTTTTCATTTTTCGACATCTATGGCATAATATACATACTCACGCAGGAACCACATAATCAGTCCTATGCTTTGCATTTATATTATGAAAATTCTAAGTCTATAGATAGACTTTTTACGTTACTGTACAGCCATGTAAAAGTGGTCATAGTACAGTGGTATTTCAGTTTATGAACTTTTAGATGATAATTGGTCTCCTTCTGCCTAACATCACAGAGAAAACTGTCCCCATCCCCCATGCCAGGCTGATAAAAGAACTTGATCCACTCACCCCCTAATGGGATCGGTGGAGAGCAACTGGGAAGCGTGGAGGCTCCTTTTACCCAGGAAGGTATCAATGAGGGCACACACGGAAACTGGCTCTCTACACCCTCAACAGTGAGACTGAAGCTTCAGTCTCAGTGGGGCACGGTAGGATATGGCTGTAGTCTCAGCACCCTGGGACACAGGCAAGGGGATCGCAAGTTCAAGCCCAGCTGGGGCAACTCAGCAAGACTCAAAATAAAAAATAAAAAGGGCTCAGTGTGAAGGCCCTGGGTTCAACCCTCAGTATAAACACACATATAAAAAAGTACTAAATAAAATTTAACCTCACACACACTTCCAAAAATGCCCATGTTTAATAGAAAACCATCTGAAATACCAAAAGGAGAGAGCAGAGGCAGGAGGGAAGTAGGCAATGTGAATGGGCAACAACAATAAGAGGGATTCTTGTGGTTATGGAAATATTCTGTATTTTGAGTCTTATCAGTGTTAATATTCTGGATGTAATACTGTATATAGTTTTGCTATTTGTTATCATTGTGGGAGACTAAGTTAAGGGTCCATGGGACCCTCTGTATTATTTCTTCTCATTGCATGTCAACTTATATTTATCTCAAAATAAAGTGTTTAATTAAATGTAACTTGTAGAGTTTCTCTGCTTTTCATGGTTCTGTCACCTACCAAGCCAGAGTGGTTATGACTTTTGAATATGTGGAACTGCGAACAGGAGAAAACAACATAAACCAACTACTTCCTATCTTTTCATGCCTACTAAATTAAGGGGTCAGATTCTCAGAGCTCCTCCACAAAATGACACTTCCATCTCCCTTAAAATGCTATTCAACAACCAAATCCCAAGATAGCTATCATAGTGCTCATTCTGTTTCTGACATGGACACCTAGGAACATTCAGCACCAATAAGCTTTTTAAAAGTAATTAAGACCCCCTTTCTCAGACATTTTTTATATTGCCCTTGTATCCCACAACCTTGCTATAGTTGTTTATTAGTTCTAACAATCTGTGTATGTGTATATGAATTTCCTGTTTTCTACAAATAGGCTCATGTCATCTGTAAATAAAGACAGTTTTACTTTTTTTTTTTAATGAGCTTACACACTGGTGCACCTTTGGGGGTAGTAGATAAAATTTATATTACACAGGAACTACCTAAAATTACTCCTGTCGTTTTCCTTATATTAATTTGCAGTGAGGAGACCTAGCGTTTTCTGGGTTTAGTTTGTTCTCTGATGAACAGGTACAAGTGACAATATACCAGTAACTGTCCAGGGTATGTATATAAGGTCAAAGGATAAAAATCACTCAGCAGTTTCAAACTACACACCACTGTACTCAGTCCCCAATTCAGAAGCTACGTTCCCAGAGAGTGGATGCACACCATCTAGTTTCTTTGTTTTGCTTTTGTTTTTTTCCCCCGGGCTGGGAATTGTAACCCAGAGCTACATCCTCAGCCTTTCGGTGGTTTTTTCCTTTAAATTTTGAGATAAGGTCATGCCGCATCACTAAGTTGCCCATGAGTGGGCTTGTAACATGTAGTCCTTCTGCTTCAGCCCACCAGAGAGATGGGGATACAGGTGTGCACCACCGCACCTAGGTACATGTAGTTTTTAAGAGTCACAGTGATTATGTATCCCCTCTTCCTACCCACGATATGATAATTACAGACTGCCTTTGTTTTCCTTCCTAGTATTTTTAAAATGCAGAGAAAGGGTAATTCCATCATCTAAAACACATAACAAACTTTCATAACTGATTGTCCACATCTGTTACCTTTATCACCATCTCGCTGTCCTGGAGGTATGGTGTTTCCTTTCACCGAGCAATTAACTATGGCTCCCTATTACCTTGATGATCTAGTATATCAAATCCAATATTCTGCCTAAAGTGTTCTCTTCCACCATGAATGTATTCTTATATAACACACAAAGGCATCACTTGCAGTACACCAAGCATAACAGGACAGGACAGGACAGCAGCCAATCTTTAATCTGCTTTACTTTTTCTTTCTAGTCTTCTTCACAGATAGCAACAGGTCACAATCGAAAGGGCTCAGTAATCTAGCAATTTCGACCACCAGGAATATATGGATGGCATCCAGATGCCCTAATTCAAACATTATTCACAGCAGGATTTGAAATCAGAAACGTGTGTGTGTGTGTGTGTGTGTGTGTGTGTGTGTGTGTGTCCGTGTCCCCTAATGAATACTAGGGACTGAATCCTCATACATGCTAGGCAAACACTCTATTCACTAAGCTATAGTCCCTAGGCCTTTTTCTTTTTTGGAGACAAGGTCTTACTGAATTGCCTAAACTAGACTCAAACTTGAGATCTTTCTGTCTCAGCCTCAAGAACAGCTGGGATTACAGGTATGCACACCACGTGCATCTTATTCTTTTTTTACATACAGTATTTCTAGCAAGTATGATTATCTGTCCTTAGGTGCACAAATTCGGGGTGATAAAAACTTGTTGCAAGCAAAATCAAGGGCAGCAGCATAGAGGCTCGACCAGTTTCTTGATACTAACATGAGGAGACAGAAAACAATTTAAAAAGGACCCAGGTTGGTTGCGGGGGCACACCTGTAATCTCAGCTATTTGGAAGGTCAACACAGATGATCACAAGTTCAAGGCAGTCTGGGCAACTTTGAGAGATTCTGTCTCAAAACAAAATAATTAAAAGGGCTGGGAATATAGCTCCATGCTCTCTGGGCCTAATCCCTAGTACCACAAAAAAGAAAGCAGGAAAAAAAAATGAAAGGAAGACCCAGGCTAAAAGGAATGAATGGTATTCTGAACTGAATCTTGGAACAGTAAAATCTAATTAAAGTCTGGAGTTTAGTTAACAGCTACATACCAATGCTGGTTTCTTAATTCCAGTAAATGTACTGACTACGTTCGTTAAATGTAACATGAAATATTAACATTAGGGAAACTAGGTGTGGGGTATATGGAGACACTGTACTATCTGTGCCACTTTTCTGTAAAACTAAAATTATTTCAAAATAAAAAGGTTATTTTACAAAACGGACTGAGGAATCACAAAAGTACCCCCTCTGTGGCCATGTAGTGTAGGGAGAAGCTGCTCCAAACTGAAAGTGCACACAAATGTTCAACTGTACAATTTCTGAGCAGCTAGCCTGGCAAGCTTATTTGTGACATGAGAAAAACTCACGTCCCCAGGCTTTGAGAGACATCTAAGATTAGTTTTCCTCAAGTTAATTATACCAGCAAAACTAGAAATCACATTTCCAAATTCCTGGTTTTGTTCTCTTTCCATTACTTCCGCATATCTAACTTCCATTCTGGTCCTCTAAGGAGGTATAGGATCATTTAAAAAATATTTGTTAAAAGTTAAGATAAAATTAGGTATCTTAACAGGCTTTACTCATTAGTGATGGATAATCACCCTGAATTCCCTGTCAGTGAACAGCCTAACTCACTCCACACTTGATTGCTTGGTTTTTAAAAGACTACTTTTAGACAAATAGTTTTGGAGTAACTAAAGCCTTTTCATATATGCTTCAGGGGTTGGGGATTTAGCTCAGTGGTTAGAGTGCTTGCCTAACAAGCACAAGGCCTTGAGTTTTATCCTCAGCACCAAGAGAAAAAAAAAAAATTCTACCTTCATATATGCTTCAACCCATAGAGCTGTCTTTAAGGAAGGCCCAAGCTTTTAGCTCCCTGGTGTTACTTACTAGGATACATATCTCTTGTTCTTTGAGAGTTTTATTTTTTGAAACAAGACTTTTCTATTATATTTCACTGCATTGATCAGCAATTTCACCTAGCAGGAATTCACTTTCTTTATGTGGCATATCATGTCATAAGTCACTTTTTAAGCCTTCATATGTCCTATGGTAATTTTTTAGGAAATTATTTACTGTAAAGTTATGTCAGAAGGTATTCTGGTAAAGAGAAAAAATGTTTTGTACCCTAAAAAGATACGGAACATTTTTTTGGGGGGAACATTTTTTTAAGAATAGTTACTTTCCATGAAACTTGGTAGATTGTATATAAATACACTACATATGTAACAGACCAAAAATCTTAAAGAAAAATTTACTTACACCAATGTATTAACAATGTGGTCTTAGAAATTCCTCAGTGTGATTAAAATATCTTTGGTTTAAAAATCTTCTTTTTTCACATCTAAATGTTTTATTGTGGGTAACTGCCAGTTGCTAACATATATCTAAAATATCTAAATTTCTACAGTTTGTTGTATTTGAATTCTCCTAATTCTACGCCTCAGGGAAGAGTATGAGTCCAGCAGATACCGATGAGAACCCACCTCTGCAACAGGGTAGAGCAACAGACATTCAAGCCCTAGTCACACCCACTGTGAAACCCAAGGTGTCCTTTGAGGAGAGTGGACTACAATCACTCAGTGATGAGTCTGCAGGTGAAAGAACTATTGTATTTTATACACTATGTCTAGAAACACTAACAGCCAACCTCAAGTGATAAAAATGACAGTGTATACATGTCTCAGTGACAAAAGTTAAATTTCCAATTTAGCAAATAGCTTGTAATCTAGGTTTCTGACAATTACTTTTATATTACCCCTAGATCATTATTACTAGGATACTTTTACTCTGGTTTAAATTTTATTTTAATATGCCTTTGTTACAAGGTGCCTCACATCTTTGTACAATAAGCTTGACAGAAATGTTAAATTTAAACAATTACCTAAATTAATTATTTCAAGCCCAGATCTGAGTAACAGAACATTTGCTCAATGTCTTTGCATTTGTTTCCTGTATTCAATGATCTTCATCCGAGCAATTAAAGAAGAATCGAAATATATTATCCACATCTGCTAGACGACAACTGCAAGCAAGGCATGTGCTAGCCAGGTATAGGCTGGGCTCTCATCACTGAACTATTTCATTTAAAAGTCAACAGTGACGAGAAAGGAAAGGGAATTCCCAACAATGTCACAAAAGCATTCTTATACAGTAGAGGTTCTCACCCTTGGCAGCACAATGGATGACCTGGGAAATTTTCTTTAAAATGTTAACAAAACAAAACAAAAACCAATCACAGAGATTCTAGTTTTAACTGGTTTCAGCCACCAGAATATTTTAAAGCTCCTCAAGTGATCCTGATGTACATACAAAAATAAGAAACACTGGTATAGAAAATATAGCACAAAAACACTCTTGAGAACTAAGCTCTCAAGTGAACCTGTAAATTTTTCATAGGTATTTTACTATTCACTAAAATAAAAAATACGGACAACAGAATAGATAACATACATGACACTTTTTAACAAAGCTCCTAAGCCGATAATTTTAAGCTTTATAAATTTAATTCCCATTTATCACCACTTAACTTGCTAGAAACTTTTCAGAACTTTTCCCTTCCATTAGTTCTACTGAGGCATTTTTAAAATAGTTTTACTTTACTGCATGTGTACTAGAAAATGTTGGTACCTTTTTGTAAATCACTATTCAACTCCTCTACCATCCAAATTACTATCAAATTTTTACCAGGAATTAATGTTGAATTTAGTATTGGATTAATTTCGCTAATACAGGTTGAACATCCCTAACATGAAAATCTGGTCTGAAATTTTTTTGCTTCACCCATAAAATCTATGCAAATATAGTATTTAAAAGGAAAAAAAAAAAGCTCTGAAACCGAAAACACTTTTGGTCTCAAGCATTTTAAATAAGGAATGCTTAACCTGAACTAATTTTAATTTTTGCATCTACTCTTATAAAGAAAAACTATTTATAGTTTTCTCCATTTATTACTTTTTTTTAGGTTCTAGAATATTTGAACTATTATGGGATTACAGTTTCTTAAAATTTGATAGGAAGGAAGAAAGACACGAAGGAAAAAAGAAAAGAGGAAGAGAAGGAGGAAGGGGGAGGGAAGGAGAGAGAGGGAAGAAAGGAGAAAGGGAAGACAAACTGCTAAGAAACGGTGTCATAAATGCCATTTAAACTAAAATTTTAAAAGTGGTTGTACATTTCAGTAAAAACCACTTGTTATGAACATATCAAAATTATTCAGAGGCTTTATTTTGGAGTGAGAAGGTGCCATAAAACATTTCTTCCATGGTTATAAATTTGTTTCTACCTACACCTAAGTTGGCTGGAGAAGGGAATAATTAATATATTATTAGAAAATTCTTTATTCTGATATTTTCCATTTATTGGCCTAAAGCTGCAATATAAAATATCAGGAATCAAAACATGCGCTTTAATACTTAGAATTTTATACTTATATTAATTTCCTCATCCCTTAATTAGATCGACTAGATTTGTCTTATTGATAATTTTAAGAAAAAAAATTTTAACCATTAATTTAGTATTTTTTGCTCCCAATTCACTCTAGAGAATTAATGCCATTCTTTTACTTTCCTAAGGGTGACTTTTTTTCCTCTCTCTCACATCTTGAAATGACTTCTGAGTTCATCTGCTTTTCATATTTCTTGCTTGATAATAAAATGACTTAAGGCTATGAATAATTGAGTTGTGCTCATGTTTTTTATGCATAAAAATCTCATTGTTAGATGTCACCTAGTTAAAAATTGAAGATTCCCTTTCAAAATACTGTTTAAAACACTTTAAGTGACCAATATTTTTCTCGACATTTAATTTCCAGTTTTACTTCACTGTGGTCAGATAATATGGTATAAACTGTTCTATTTTTACTCTGGGAATACAGAGCTTCCTGTGTCAGAATAAATATGCTCAGTTTTATTAAATGTTTCATACATATTTACATATTCCAGTAATACAGTATATATAATATATAAAATTAAGTTTACTGATTATATTATTCAATCTGTCACCAAGTACCCATTTGATCATCTTAGATTCAACTAAACATACAGAATCACAAGACTATCACTGGCCAATCTTAGTTACAAGTTTATTGAGAAGGCTGTGGGGATGGTGCAATACCATAAATAGGAAATGGAGAGAACAGTAGGATAAATATTGCACCAAAAAATTGTTAGAATTCTAGGTGCCTTTTCAGAATCCTGTAAGAATGTGCTGCCTTTTGAGATGATCCTTTACATAGTTTGTGAAAGTATTTTTATTATGAACCAATTTTAACAATAAATTAAGGACTTATTCCTTTCAATTTCTAGCAATAGGGCAACCTCTCTATATTAAAATAAAAACCAACTTCAACATATAACTACACAAATAAGTAATAGAAAAATGTTTTCCTTTAATTCATCTTATCATTAAGGTAAAATGACTATTTAACAAAGTGTAACAGGATATTTAGATGTGCCATGTACATTGTGATTAAGTTATAAAATAATAGCTAGATATCTACAGGTATTCTACCCCAAACACATTCTTGTCCTTTTGTGTGAGAATACACTATAAAACTAAGTATGTGCCACAAGACATAGATTCTATTATATATGGATATAGGTGATGCAGAGAATGAAGAAAGAGAAACAGAATAATCAGATGAGATTTCTATTTACAAACGTCATCTTTGGACATGCTGAGTTCTCTGAGTATCATTTATTTCAGTCCATAAGCTTACTAATAAGGTTGAACAATCTAAACATTACAAATGTGAACCATCCACAGGAAACACCTGCTCCCTTCTATCTCCTTATTGCTCCAATGGCCTCTGCAGCTCCAAGAAGTGAGGTCACTGAGCGAATCTTTTGAGGTATTCAAGTCTTCTGATAAAACGCTCTACAAGGTCAAGCAATGGTATGAAGGATTGAAAAGTACAAGTACTATAAATAGGAAATGTTGAATGAAATCTACAAAGGCAAGAAAGTTTAATGAGTCAATGAGTACCTTCAATCTCTTTCAAAAACTGGGACCACCATTTCATCAAATTGTAAATCAATCATTTATAAAATGACAGAATATGATGAGGATGAATGGGAGAACAAAAACTTTCCACCTTGACCATCTGATGACACAGCAAAACTGTTATAGAGAAAGCCATATTTTAGGACTAGAATTAACTCACTACCTCTGGGAAGGGAAATATTAGCTTTGTGGCTTACCTTTGCTGGAGAGCTTGCAATGATCTCATATATGTATATTTTAAAATAAATTATGTATTTATTTTAGTAGACAGACTTGGCACAAAACAAAGGAACAGCTCCACCCCAGTGCCACCACTACTGAGTAATGTACATGAGAAGAATGAGACACTGATGGAAGGGGAATTAACAAAGGGGATTAATAAAATGTAAGCTATGATGATTACTTAGAAAACACTAAGCATTTCAAAATGTCTGCCACACTATTTATTTATTTCATCACTGCAGTTTACTTAAGTCCCAGAGAACTAGACATATCAATATTTGGTTCACATAAACATGGAGTAACCACAGCCAGTATCTACAGTACTTTTGGAATTTAACAATACAAATGAGTTTGCACCAACTTCTGAGAACTAAGGTTGCTTTCAGTTCAAGGAAAAATTCATAGTGAAAGGAGAACAAGATGCCTTTCAGAACAAGTTACAAAGCAATTATCAGTCAGCTGGTACATCTGACTACCAAAGGTCAGTTTCCTCAACAAAGGTCATCAGTTTCCAGTTCTAAATCAATAGCTCTAGCAGGGCGTGGTGACGCACACCTGCAATCCCAGCATTCAGGAGGCTGAGGCAGGAGATCACCGCAAGTTCGAGGTCAGATATGGCCACACAGTGAGTTCAGGGCCAATCCAAACTATATAGTGGGACCCTGTGTCAAAAATACAAGATAGGGCTGGGGACTTAGCTCAGTGGTTAGAGTGCTTGCCGAGCAAGTACAAGGCATTGAGTTCAATCTCCAGCACCAAAAAAAAATACAGGACAAAACAAAACAACAACAATGACAAAATCAATAGCTCATGTTACTGCAGATATGGATCTGAGAAACTTGCTACTAGAAGCATCTAATTCAATGAAAAGCTACCAATTTTTGCAGGGATTACTAAGTGTAGGGATTCAAAGATAAAATAAATTGTAGTTCCTGGATGTAAAGTATACTTAAAAGGGAGGAAAGATGAAAGGTAATAGGAAAATTAATCATCCAATAACATTTTTTACATTAAATGGTAAAAAGCGGTTGCGTTTTACTGCAGTTGAGACAGATACCACAGACAGCAGGGAGGGGACAGTGTGGGGGAGAAAGGGGCCAAGAGAGAGAAAAAGGAAAAACACCTCTGTTACTCAGGTCCAAGGAAAGCTACATGGACATGTGGACACATCTAGTGGCATCGTGATTTACTGGGCAGAAGTAGTGAATCTGCAGTTAAGTGAATGGTGAAGTGGAGTGGGAGAGAGCAGATTGAGATCTTGGAGTAGGAAAATGCCATGAAGGTCACCTCCCTGAAGTATGCAATCTGGCTTAGTATAATCATGCCAAAAGTTCTCTGTTCTGCTTTTAAAGAATTCCTTAATAAATCAAAAAATGATCAAACAAAATTTATTTTTAAATACATATACATTTGGTCTATGATTTTTGAAAATGACAAAATGAAAAGATTTCCTTTTATTTAGAGAAATTCTGACAGGATGCATTCTGATTTTCTGAATAGAATGCAATTTCATTTACCAAAGTCAAACCCATTTATGACATCCATCTGTAACTATTTGATTAAAACCTCTGTAAGGACGCTGGGTGCGGTAGGCCCGGTGTGACAGCTCCTTAGGGATGATAAGTGTTGAGGACTAGTGCAAAGGCTACATGGCTAACAACTGTAGAGTCTGTGGAAATGTACAAAGGAAACAAAAGAGCCTAAAACGTAATAATCAGGTTGCCTAGCAGCCATTTTCTTGAAGAAAAAAAAGATAAAACACCTACGTCTGGCAGGCTGGCTATGTGGCTAACTATAGATAACTTTGGGTATGAAGGGAAAGAGAAGAAACAGTAAACAAAGTTTTCTAGCTATGAAACGTGCATATAATGATGAAAATGTACATATGATATTTCTAGAATTTTGGGTTCATACAAAATCGAGCTTCAAATGGTATCAGAAGATTCATGGCCCATTGCCACTTATGCAGTTATGTTAGATGAGTCCGTTCATGGTGAAACATGGTTGTATAATAATCTTTTCTATATACAAATCTGAGCATGTCACTCCCTTGATGACAACTTTTCTCTTGACAAACAACAACACATTTATTTGCATTTATTTTATGCTTAATTTATTCCCATGCCATAAATTTTTATTTCTTCAGTTTCTTATGGGACATCTTTTTCTTCTGTGCAACTTTCTCCTCTGGTTTAGGAACAGTAAGGATCATCTCAGTGTGGCAGGGGGAGCTAACATATGGGTTGATCTGGCTATGAGCTTTGTAAGGTATGGCGTCGCGTCTTGGGTGCTTTGATCCCCTGAGTATGTCCAAAGACCAGATAATCTACATCTAAACCCTTAATTTCGGCATTACTCTCTGCATTTTTAAGTACGTGCAGCAAAAACTAGCACTCTTTTTGGGCCGCCAACCCTGGGTTCAGACCCACTGTTTGGCCTGGGCACACCTACTAATTCCACCATAGTAATAACACCAGAATGGCACATACTACTTCTTTAATGTGATATCCTTCAGATACTTGGTGGCCTTTCAGATATGCACACCTGTGATGGCCTGGGCAGTTTCACGGGTGTTCTTAAAATGAATGTGAAAATTTGAGCCTCTTGATTTGCAGGGTTTTCTGGGTCAGGAGAGTAGCAAACTATTTTTGCAGGTCACCTCAGGCTGCTTACAGGAAGAAGAACTCTTCACAACTTTTTGATCTCTCTCTATTCCTACCTAGTAAAAACCAAATTCCTCAGTGTGTCAGTTTCCTATAGCTGCTGTTACGCATTACTACAAACAAGTGGCATAAAACAATACAAATTTGTTACATTGCAGTTCTATAAGCTAGAAGTCCAAAAGCATTTCATGGAGTTAAAAAATCACGGTGTTACAAGGCTGCTTGCATTCTGGAAGCTCTATTAGTAGAACCTGCTTCCTTGATTTTTCCAGCTGTTAGGGGCTACCTGCATTCCGTAAAGGCATCTCCCTCCATCTTCAAAGCAAGAACAGGATGAATCCTGACCCTGTGTTATTCTCTTTTGCCTTCCTCTTCCATTATTAAGGATTCTTGTGATTACATATGTACCTTGCCTCATAATCCAGGATAATGTCCTTTATAATAAGCAACTTTAAATCTACTTTGTCACTGATTAAGTAAAATTTATGGGGGCCCAGTTTTGGGCTAAGTTCCTCAATTAGGCCTGAACAGATGAGAACAAAGGAGAATGGAATCATACATACTTGGTGCTACTTACATGAAGTTAAAACAGGCTACTTTCTCAAAAAGACCGATAATACAGTGACCAATCAAAAGGGCCCAGTAAATCTGACATGGCAACTCTGCTTTAACCCATGGAAGGAAAGAAACAGGATATTAACCAATGTGGTTTCATACTGTGTAGTTTCCGTGTTCCAACTGAAGCTACATTACAAAGATCAACTATTCTGTCACTCCCAAAGGAGCTCTTGTTTATTTTTGTAGACTTAATGGCACCTGGTTTATAAATAGCTAATAAAAACCCAATTTGTCAAAATTTTGTTTCTGACATATGTAATATAACCTACTTACAGGTTCCAAGGATGAAGACTGAACCTCTTTGGGGAATGGGACGGATCAGTTACCTACTACATGTATCACATAGCTTACAAGCCTCTCCACAGCCCAGCTGCTATTCTGGCACACAGTAAGTACCTAATAAATATTTCCTGAATAATACTCTTACAACTACCTATTGCTCAATGAAACAACAAGTAACTATTTGTAAAATCTAATCAAAACTACACGAATCAAAACATGATTGGCTTAATTCAAGGTTTCTTCAAACTTGGCACTGTTACATGTTTTTGGGTAGATAATTCTTTGGGGTTTTTCTTTTTGGCGGGGGGTGATTTCCTAAGTAACTTTCAGATGTTTAGAAGTACCATTAGCTCCTACCCATTCACACCAGTAGCACGCCTCTGCTATAAATTTAAAGTAAAAAGTCTTCAGACAATGTTGTAAGTCCTCGTGGGGACAAAATAGCACTCAGTTGAGAACCACTATTAAATAAAGATCTTTCCTCTTCTATCGTTTGTATCTAGAAAATAACTTTAATTCACATAATGACACAAAGCCACTCTGGAACTCAACAGTTTCCTCATTATGGGAAAGAAATTAACCCTGGTTCAAAGAAGGTTATAAATAACACCTAGATCATTTCTATAACAAAAGCCTTCCTCTTTTAAATCTTTAATTTTAAATACTTTACTTCAGAGAGACATTTCCTGAAAATTAGATGACTTATTAGCATGATCTCCACATACCCTGCAATGGTGAAATAGAAAAATAGGACAAAACCACACAAAGCTATTTTAAAATCTGTCATAGAGTATTTTACCTTGCTAGGGTACATGCAAAAATTATATAAAATGGCTATTTAATTTGTGAATTCTTTAGTTACTAAATCCCCTCTCAGCAGAAGTGATCATTTACTTGTGAACATATCACTACTGAACTCAGTGGACATAGTCTTTCTCATATTTTCTTCCATCTGACTCTGACTAGGGTAACATATCTTAGCTTTTGATATGTTATGCCTTGATTCATACCATACCATTTAGATACCACAAAGAAACAATTAATTTCAATGTACTGCTCTTAAAGAGTTGTATTATTTGAGAGATGTGAGGAATAACTTAAAAAGAAAATATACCTTTAATTCTCAGCATTTAAATAGCTTAAGATCTTATGCTTCTGATTTTCAAACAATATTGTTCTAGCTTTATTTTCCAATAAGCATAAATGCTTAGGTAAAATGTTTAACAGTTCTTTATTGGGTCTACCTTATATAACACTGAACACTCTGACCAAATGTCTTCAAAAACCTCACTAGTGAGTGATAAAATGTATTGTCAGATCACAGACTACAATCTAGAGTTTCTTTTCTTTTTATTTTGGGGAGGTGTGCTGGGTATCAAACTGAGGGCCTTGTGCTCTACCACTGAGCTAAATCCGGAACCCCTACAATCTGGAGTTTCTTAAAGAAAGATATTCTATTGATTAGTTCTGTGACGAAAGGCTAGCTACAAATGAGAAAAAGAAGAAATGAAAAAAATATCTGGCACTCTTCCTCAATCTATCAAAGAAATCCAGATGAATTAAAAATTTTAACAAACTTTAAAAACACAAGAAATGATATTTTTAAACCAGGTATGGCAGCACATACCATAATCCCAACATTCTGCCTCTAGTGAGGCAGGAGGATGGAAAGATTGAGCTGGGCAATGTACAGAAGCACTGTCTTCAAAAAAAGGGAAAAAGAAAAGGAAAAAAAGGGGGGGCTGGGATGTAGTGATAGCCTTGGGATGGATCCCCAATACAGTACAAAAAAAAAAAATGTTCTTGAGAATGCGGTGCGTAACTTCAAGTAGGTAGACGCCACAGAAGTGAAGCAAGTTGGTGGTACATGGATACCTGAGCAAGAACTGTGATTTTTCTTTAATCTACAAACAGCTTGTTTTGTACTAACTATTCCAAAGCAGATGGCATAAAATAAAACCATTATTTTAAGCACTCATGGATTCTGTGGATCAAGAATTAAGAGAAGTAGAGTAACATGTATTATTTTTGCTCCATGATCCCTGGGGCTTTATTTAGGGAAGGCTTGAAGACTGGAGGCAACTTGAATCCTTTGAAGGATGGAATCATCAGAAGAGTCACTCATTTATGTGTCCAGCACTCAATGCTGGCTATTATCTGAGACCTCAACCAGGAAAACAGGACCTGCCACTGGTCCTTATGGATGCCTGTGCTTCCTTACAGTATTGTGGCGGGGTTCCAAGAACAAGTATTCCTGGAGAACCAGGTAGAAACTGTTATGATCAAACTTGAAAGTCAGAAAGTATAAGCAAGACTAACTAATTTCAAGGAAAAGAAATACAGACCCAATTTGTCAATGGGGAGGAGTTTCAAAATAACACTGTAAGAAAAGCATGAGAAGTGGATATTATTATGGCCATTCTTAAAAATAAACTTTGTTACAAAATTCTTATTTAAATGCAAAATAAAAGATGTGTTATGTACATACACCAACGCCTCACGATGAAAGTAATTATTAGGTACTGCAAACACATGCTGACAAAAATAAAAATTAAAAATAAATAAATGCAAAACAACATACTTTCCAGTGGAAAAATGGGGGGGGGGTGTGAACAAGCCATTCATTAAACAAAGGAATATCAACATCTAAAACATGCTTAACCTCACTCATAATTAAGAGAAAGCACATTAAACTACAAAATACTACTTCCTATTTATCTTCTTGACTAGGATATATGATATACACATACCACTGCTAGGGACATATATTAGTAATTTGGTAATATCTACTACTACTGCCAAAAATAAATACGTAAATAAATTTTTGGTCCAGTATATCCACTTCTAAGAACTCACTTACAGACAAACTTGTAGAAGTGCACAAAGAGGTACAAAATGGTGCTTATTTAAATAGCACTGCTTATAAAAACCCCCAAATGGGAACAATCACAAAGTCTCCCAAGAACAGTGGCCCTTAGACAGGACACTTAAAAATGTTACATTTTCTAAGTTATTGGTAACTTCAACGAACATTTGTTTATATGGGTTGAGTCTATTAACATTTACTAGATTAGAAATTAGAAAAATTTTAAAATAATAATCATTTTTAAAAGAGTTGATATAAAAATGCATTTTTATGAAAAAAAATTATCTGCAAAACAAAAATCTCTATTGTGACAAAAGTAGCATGGTTTTACCTTTTTACAAATCCCCATAATGTCTGGTACAATTCAAGAGAACCAGATGCTCACATTTATTTCGGCATTCAGTTTGCTGCATTGTGTGTTTTGGTTGAACTAGATGAAGAAAAGCCAGAGTTTCTCAGGTATGTAGTTGGCAAATGGAGGAATATTTAAAAGTATTTACAACTCATTTACAGCTCAGTTACAAGAAGAACTCTGAAACTGTTTCTGAAACTGTCCATTCTGTTACATTAAAATCTACCAGTCTGGGGTTGGGCATTTCGCTCAGTGGTAGAGCACTTGCCTACAAAGGGCAAGACCCTGAGTTCAATCCCTAGCACCAAAAAAGGGGAAAAAAAAAAAAAAATCCACTGGTCTACCTAGCTTGCCCTTTGAATAAACCTTTTACCCTTGAATGATTTTTTTTTAAACATAAATTCAATACTGGTCACTTCAAAAATATTGGTTCGTTGACTTATGTAACATCACAACCTTGGGCTGGGGATTTAGCTCAGTGATTAGAGTGCTTGCCTTGCAAACATCACAACCTTAACACCACTGTGTATTACACATGAAAAATACTGGGAATCTCTCAAAACTCATAGCGCTAAAACTTTTCCAAAAGTCTAATTTTTGCTGAAAGCTTCAGATTTTAGTACTAGTAAAAAAATATTGTGGGTTACTTGGAGTGACAGGAGTGTTTGCTTTTCAAGAAAATGTATGCCAAATACCCAAATGTGAATGACCATGTTTTATCAGTCATTCTTTCATATTCAAATGAGCTGCAGGAAGAAAGCAGTTAATTCAGCTAACAGTTGCAAAAGTACTTTTCTGCAAGACAACCACTACCACACAGAAGATTCTCATTCTGACAAGAATATTTAAAAGATGTGTTTTCAAAAGTAAAGATTATAAAACTAATATTTCGCATGATTTCATTACAGACATTATGAAATGACTGGCTTTATTTGTGGCAATCCTCCTGCCTCAACTTCCCAAGTGCTGGGATTACAGGTGTGTGTCACCACGGCCAACTGCCACTGCCTTCGTGATGCCAAAGTGCCAGCAGTAATATCCAGCAATGGGGTACTCAATATTGCTTTTGTATCACTAGTGCAAATGTTCATACAATGAAACAAGTAATATCTTAGTACTATTATTTCATATTTCAAGAGTATGACTTAATACTTGAGGGGGGCAACACTGGGGATTGAACTCAGGGGTTCTCTACCCCTGAGCTAGAGCCTCAGCCCTTTTGAGTCAGGGTCTTGCTAAATTGCCTAGGTGGCCTCAAACTTGCAATCTTCCTGCCACAACCTCCCCAGTATCTGGGATTACAGGCATGTGCCACCACGCCTGGCTGATTTACTACTCTCAGGTTGTAAGAACCTTCAGTTGTCTGAGGACAAGACTTAAAAGAACTGCTGCTCAAGAGAAGCCCAAGATGGAAATCCTTGCAACGGAATGCCACCATAGGCACTTATTAAAAGACATGTACGTCTAAAAACTGATGTTCAAGCAAACATGATAGCGTATTTGGTATGTTTAAGAAAAATCAAGTACCACAGAAAGTAGAACATTTCCAATTTAGGAAATATATACAGGTCATATATTGATACATGAAAATAAAATATTGTGAAAGATACACACCAAAATATTAGTAAAGGTTTCCTCAAGGAAATGGTATCTTGTTTATACAGCCATTTATTTATTTGTGGTTTTTAATTTTATTTTAAACCAAGAACATGTATTGGTACATTCTACATACAATGGTCACATTCATTACATTAATTCTGTACCTATACATGATGTATCTTGGTAATTTGTGGTTTTTAAATTAGCAAAGATAATTTACATCACTTTAAAAATTCCTCAAAATGCCAGTTTCCCTATGTGGAGCAAGTCTTTGAAAATGAACCTTACTTTTTCCTTCACTGAAAGATAGGTCCCTTATAAAAATGCAATCAGTACCACTGATCATTTAAGAAAATCATCCAGAAGGGGAAAGTAGAGATGAAAATGGGAAGAACCGCCCTCAGGGTATTCTAAAGTTCATGGCTATGTTACCGAAGTTACTAAAAGTAAATTCTCCCTATAAACCTGAAAATTTTATTTATACTCAGCAAACACCATATTGCCAAAGTTTCCAAGTGAACAGCAGCAGTGTCACTGAACTCTTTGTGAGTAAGGTCTTTAATAACAATTCAACTAAATAAGGGAAAATAGTGAGGTTGCCTCCTTTGCAATACTCGAGAACTATATTGATGTTGGCAGGCAATTAATTTGAAGACAACTTTTTTTTTTTTTTGTGGTGCCTGGGATCGAACTCAGTGATTAGAGTGCTTGCCTTGCACTCTAATCACTGAGCTAAATCCCCAGCCCAATTTGAAGACAACTTAAAAAAAACTTCAGAAATCATTACTTTATTTAGTTCCAAAGGCATTTTCAATAGAATGTTCTTTTCTAGTGTCTTCTGATTACTGTCATGTAGCCTACTGTGAAGGACGTTAACCTCCATGATCTCAAACTATTTTTTGATTAACATTTCAGCTCTATCACAGAAAGAAATGCTGTCTCAGGAGGATGCTCGGTTATCAATTTGTGTCTTTATTGCATCTCAGGTGGATTATTTCAATTCATTATCTCCTCTCTTGGATTGTTTTAATGTCGCTTGCAACTCTACAGATTTTAAGAGCTAAATTGCCCATCACGAAAGAGTTTTCTTAAAATCTGGAGTAAGATTAACATTGGTTTTGAGGGCCTTATGTAAGGAAAGCTACCATTTTGAAATATTCACTATTTTTAAACAGTCAGGTAAAATGTACCCTACAACAGTCACTTGAATGTGTCAGTATCATCTGAAAATGAAGATAAAGATATATTAATTTAAAATTTAAGAGGAAAAGACAGGTTGCAAACCTTAGATTAAAAATAAGTAAATTCATCCATTTTAAGAAATCAGCCTGTTAATAAGGTAGTAATATTAACTATTTTTAAAACTCTATTGACCAAAATGTACCTGAAGACAGATTCTATGGGTTGAATTATACACTTAGCAGAGGAAATACCGACTATAAAGATCAAGGCTTTTCACATGATGAGTGTTTAAGAATGTATGGGGAATGTACAAAAAAGAAAAATGACTCATTTTGAAGACGTTACTTGGTTGCCATCGGACAAATGCCAAGAGAAGTAGGTGTACAACCACAGCAGGTAGGATTATTTGGTACTTCACTAAGAGTAAACAGAACTATTTCTTTTTTCTTTTTTTCTTTTTCCATACTGAGGATTGAACCAAGGGCCTCTGCACTGAGCTGCATCATTAATTTCTTCAGGTGCTCTTTCAGTCATGTAAAGTCCTTACTTTATCAATTTTGAAAGACAGTTTTGCAAGGTAGATTAATGTGAGTTGAACACTGCTTTCTTTTAGAGAATGAAAAACTTCACTCCAAGCCCTCTTGACCTTTAAGGTTTGTGTTGCAAAATCTGCTGTAATTCTGATAGGTTTGCTTTGTATGTTATTTGTTGCTTTTCTCTATGAATTGTCATTTATGTTTTCCCTGAAATTGAACTATTCTGTCATTGGAAATGCCTCAGAATTATTTTTTCACCTCTCAGTTATACTTGTTCAATAGCTAGAAACTAAATGTAATTATTAAAGTAAAGCAAACCTACAAATTTAATAAGCCATGTTCTAGCCGTGTTCCAGCCATGTCTCCCAAAATAACATGACAAACTGTACTTCCTCAGCAGATCTAGCTTGAATTCCACCAACTTATGATTGCTGAGGTGGGTTTAAAGAGTCGTTTCCCCTCGAACATATGGTTCTCATACATGCTGTAGGTTCCACAGAATAGTGGAGTGGGTTCCTCTGAATAACTTAGAAAAGTTTAGAAATTTTATTAAAATTATAGAGGTTAAGGATTTAGCTCAGTGGTAGAGTGCTTGCCTACCAAGCACAAGGCCCTGAGTTTGAACCCCAGCACCCAAAATAATAATAATAATAAAATAGAAGCATAGAAGTTTTTTAATCTAAAATTTTTACCAAAATTAATGAACGCACTGGGGGTCAAAAAAGCTCAGGCCTAATTTTAGTCTTTCCTTAAATCTATAACTCTGAGCAAGAGGTAATTTATCTGTGCCTTGGTTTACTCATCTATATCTGGTACAAAGAAAACTTTGGAAGCTCAAGTGATAAAAACAGTGTGGTAATGGCACAAAAATAGACATGTGGACAAGAGGATGCAGAAATAACCCCAGATACATTCAGATATTTGATTTTTGACAAGGGGCCAAAAACATACATTGGAGGAAAGATAGCCTCTTTACAATATGGTGCTTGAACTGTTGAGTGGGTTGGTGCACCCCTGTAATCCCAGGACTCAGGAGGCAGAGGCAGGAGAACCAGCATGAGGTCAAGTACAGTCTGAACTACATAGTGAGACCCTGGTCTCAAAAAACCAAACCAAACCAAACCAACCACAAAAGGGTACTGGGAAGACTAACTATTCACATACAGAAGATTGATTGAAGCTGAACTCCCTCACCATGTACTCAACTAAAATAAAATGGATCAAAGACCTAAATATTAAAACAGAAATACTAAACCTACTGGAAGATAAAATAAGTAAAACTGTTGAAGTCATGGTACAGTGGACTTACATGGTCAACTTGAGCACCAATACCCAGCTGGACTGAGCTGATGTGGATCTGGGCATAGAAGATCCACCTGAAGATTACTGCCAACATCATAAAGGAGTACAAATGCAGAAGATAGGGGCCAGGTATTTTCCAGGAAATGCTCTGTTGTGACTCCTTCTCCCAAAGGGAACTCAGCTGTTTTCGCTGCAGAAGGAGCTTGGAGCCTTGCTGTTGTCGGGGATGGCTGCTGTTTGCTTCAGGGGACCTCTGGTCTTCTGCTGTAAGCATTGTATGTTGGTTCCAGTATGGATTTCTTCAGCCTTTTAGTGTAGACACAGATGTAAGTGGAACATTGCCGTGGGCTCCCAGCCCTTTATTGGATCTTTCAGGCAGTGCATAGACAGATGTTCTGCACTCTTTCTGCATCTGACTTGTGTGTGTGAATGTTCTAACTTGTATTTGTCCTGTGTTAAATCTGCTCTCTTGAAAACTACTCACTCTAGAAAAGTAGCTAATACACATGGTGCAGGGAAGGACTTTATGAACAGAAATCCAACTGCACAAGAAATAACAGTAAGAATGAACAAATGGAATTGTATCATATTAAAAAGTTTCTGCACAGCAAAGAAAACAGAGTAAAGGGAACCTACAGAATGGGAAAAAAATCTTTGCCAGCTATTTCTCACAAAGAATTAAGAGCTAGAACTCGAAACGAGTACACCCCCCACACAAAAAAGAACTCAAGTGAAAAATGGGCAAGAGAAATAAACAGACATTCCTCAGAAGTACAAATGCCAATAAACACATGAAAAAATGTTCAACATCACATGCCATTGGAGAAATGAAAATTAAAACAACGCTGAGATTTCATCTTACTCCAGAAACAATGGCTACCACCAAATCAAATAATGACAAATGTTGGTGAGAAGAAACAGTTGGAATAAAAGGAGTCCTTTTACATTGTTGGTGGGATTGTAATCAATTACAACCACTATGGATATCAGTATGGATATTTCTCAAAAAACTAAAAATACAAATTCCATTTGACCCTGCTATTTCCCTTTTAAGAATCTTCCCTAAAGTGCTAATGGCATCATATTACAGCAAAACATGCATACAAATGCTTTTAGCAACATAACTCATAATAGATAAATCTTGGAAGCAACCTATATGCCCATCACAGATGAACAGATAAAGAAAATGTGGCACTTATACATATTGGAATGCTACTTGGCTATAAAAAAGTATGAATTCAAGACATTTGTAGAATATCTTGAAAACACAATGTTAAGTAAAATATACCAGACATACAAGCTTAAAAACCACATGGTTTCTCTCATTTGAGTAATCAACAGTACAAATAAAGAGCAAAATAAAGAGTGATGAAAGGAAACAGAAAGATAAAGCTTTTGTAAATTTAAGAAGACTAAGAGCCCGAAGGTGAGGGAAGGGCTACCAGCTACCCACAATGAATGTAATGATTATATATCACAAAAATAAACTAAAAAAATTTAGTAACAGTGAAAATGGGGAAAGGTGATTTAGAGACATAGGGAGAGAGGTGGGTGGAAGGGGAATAAAAAGAATCGAAATATGGTAAATACATGTACCTACTCTCTCACATGAATGTAAATATGTACCACACACATGCACTAATAAAACTTAAAAAATGCTTTGGAAAAACATCAGCTATATAAGATGTTACTTTTATTATTTCGAAGTCATATAAATGATGTATGATAGATCCTTCCACCTTAACTTACTACTGCTTCTACAGGTACAACTGAAAGAGTAATATAGTTTAGATAATGTTCAAAATTATTTATATTACAATTATTAGTCAAAGCAAGTATTAAGTATATATTAAACTAGATTATTATTTACAGATGCTAACTATGTAAATCAAATTGCCAAGATCAGAAATACCTCATTAATATAATTTGCTGTATGTTTTATTAATAATACTTTCTTACCACCGATAGGGGAGATGTTAGTCAGTGATATGAAATGGTACTAGGATCTTAAACCAAATAATTTGGGGGGGGTGCTGGGGATTGAACTCAGGGCCTTGCACTTGCTAGGCAGTCACTCTAACCACTGAGCTAAATCCCCAGCCCCCTTTAAACCAAATAACTTTTTAACTCAAAACCCTAATAAAATTTTCCCCTAATTTTGCCCATGAGACAAAACAGCTCTAGAAAGACCAGGTGTCTTGCTCAAGGTCATAAACAATAGCACAAACAGGCCTAGAATTGCAGGCTTAAGAATTATTGGATGTTGTCCTTTCCTCTGGAGCATGTAGCATAATAGAAAAATAAAGTGAGTTAAAATCAAACAGAGTTTAAAAGAAGGCTGCCGCAGAGTTGTGCAGTATTAAGCATACGCTGAGGATGAAGCCCTTAGGGAGTGAAATTAACATGGAGTAACTCAAAGGCTGAATATAATGGTCAGACAAAAAGAATGATGAAAGCAGAGAGTAATTATTAGGTGTTCAGTAGTATTCCAAAACCATGTCATATATTCATTTATATAGTCTATCTATGAAGTAGCTATTATTGCTGTTTTCATTTTGCAGATGACAAAAGAAGACAGAATAAAGGCAGTAAGTGGTAAAGCCAGGAGACGAGAAAGGATTTCAAAGGAAAAAGGGGAGGGGGGCCTATTACGTGCCTATTTTATATTTATGGTCAAAATATGTATACAATCTTTGACTTTAAAGATTGTAAGTAGTTTTCTGAGGAATCTCCATACTGATTTCCACAGTGGCTGGACCAGTCTGCATTCCCACCAACAGTGGAGGAGGGTTCCTTTTTCCCCACCGCCCCGCCAGCATTTGTTATTGGTTGATTTTTCCATATACGCGGTTCTTTCTGGAGTGAGGTGGAATCTTAACATTGTTTTGATTTGCATCTCTCGGATGACTAGTGATGTTGAACATTTTTTCATATATTTATTTGCCATTTTTATTTCTTCGTCTGAGAAATGTTTATTCATTTCAGTTGCCCATTTTTGGATTGGGTCTTT
>PVJO010009463.1:0-69499 GCA_004026905.1 Hystrix cristata
GCCCCTGCTTTGCTTTTGTTGCCCAGAATTGCTTTTGCTATTCTAGGTTTCTTTTGGTTCCAAATGAATTTTAGGGTTGTCTTCTCTAATTCTGTGAGGTATGCTACTGGTAATTTAATTGGGATTGCATTAAATCTGTATAGCAGTTTTGGGAGTATGGCCATTTTCACTATATTGGTTCTTCCTACCCAGGAGCAAAGGATATCTTTCCATTTTCTGATATCTTCTTCAATCTCCTTTTTCAAACTACTGTAGTTTTCATTGTATAGATCTTTTACTTCCTTCGTCAGATTGATTCCTAGGTACTTCATTTTTTTGGATGCTATTGTGAAAGATGTTGTTTCCCTCATTTCTCTCTCGGTGAGTCTGTTGTTTGTGTACAGGAATGCTATTGACTTCTGAGTGTTGACTTTGTATCCAGCTATGTTGCTGAATTTGGTTATTAAATCTAGAAGTCTTTAGATGGAGTTTTTGGGGTCTTCTATACAGAGTATCATGTCATCTGCAAATAATGATAATTTAACTTCTTCTTTTCCTATCCTTATTCCTTTTATTTCTTTCTCTTGTCTAATTGCTCTGGCTAATGTTTCCAAAACTATATTAAATAAGAGTGGTGAGAGCAGACATCCTTGTCTTGTTCCAGATTTTACAGTGAAAGGTTTTAGTTTTTGACCATTTAGTATGATGTTGGCTGTTGGTTTGTTATAGATGGCTTTTATCCAGTTGAGATAAAGAACGTCTATTCCAATTTTCTGCAGGGCTTTTATCATGAATGGGTGTTGGACCTTGTCAAATGCCTTTTCTGCATCTATTGAGATGATCATATGGTTTTTGTCCTTGGCTCTGTTAATATGGTGTATCACATTTATTGATATGTGTATGTTGAACCATCCCTGCATCCCTGGAATGAATCCTACTTGGTCATAGTGTATAATCTTCTTGATAATTTGTTGCATTCTGTTTGCCAGTATCTTATTGAGCATTTTTGCATCTGTGTTCATTAATGAGATTGGCCTGTAGTTCTCTTTTTTCATTGGATCCTTCTCTGGCCTTGGTATCTGGGTAATGCTTGCTTCCAGGAATGAATTTGGGAGTATTGCTTCTCTTTCAATTTCGTTAAAGAGTTTGAGAATTAGTGGCATTAAGTTGTCTCTAAATTTCTTGTAGAATTCAACACTTAATCCGTCAGGACCTGGGCTTTCCTTTGTTGGTTGGTTTTTAATTACTTCTTCAATTTCAGTGGCTGATATTGGGTTATTTAGAGTTTTTATATCTTCTTGATCCAGTTTTGGCAATTCATATGTGTCTAGGAATTTGTCTATTTCTTCTGTATTTTCGATCTTATTAGAATACAGGTTCTCAAAGTAGGTATTGATGATCTCCTGGATTTCTGCAAGATCTGTTGTGATTTCACTCTTTTCATTCCTAATTGTATGAATTTGAGTCTCTTCTTTCCATTTTTTTTGTAAGGTTGGCTAAGGGTTTGCCAGTTTTATTTAGTTTTTCAAAGAACTAACTCTTTGATTCATTGATTCTTTGTATTGTTTTCTTAGTTTCAATTGCATTAATTTCAGCTCTAATCTTTATAATATTCTCCCTTATATGGGCTTTGGGTTTGAGTTGCTCTTCTTTTTCTGGAAGCTTGAGGTTCAACATTAGGTTGTTTATTTGAGCTTTTTCTGTTTTTCTGATATGGGCGTTCAATGCTATAAATTTCTCTCGTAGAACTGCTTTCATTGTGTGCCACAAATTTCAGTAGGTTGTATTGGTGCTATCATTCTGTTGCAGAAACTGTCTAATTTCTTCTTTAATTTCTTCTCTGACCCACTGATTGTTCAAGAGTGTGCTATTTAATTTCCATGTGTTTATGGAATTTTTGTGGTTCCTTTTGCTGTTTATTTCCAGTTTCAATGCACTATGGTCTGAGAATATGCAAGGGATAATTTCAATTCCTTTGCATTTACTTAAGCATGTTCTATGAGCTAGTATGTGGTCTATTTTGGAGAACGTCCCATGTGCAGCTGAGAAGAATGTGTATTCTGATGTTGTGGGGTGGAATACTCTGTATACGTCACCATGCTGTTTTTATATCTAGAGTCACAGCACTCAAAGTGCAATATATTAGGATGAACTTTGCTGTTAACTTACTATGTATATTTGATTTCTTATAACTAATCTTTACAATTTTAAAATTATAGATCATTATGGAAGATAAAACATTATACCAGTATTTTTATTATTTAATATTTACAGTTCATGAAAAGTACCTACTATTGGTCTGGATAAGAATTATGGTGAATATATGTTATGCACAATACCTTAGTACAGTTCAAATCATGTTAACATCTCTAATATTAAATAATGGAAAGTAGTGATGTGTAAATTGTTGTCCCTTTTTTTTTCTCCAGGTATTTATGAGCCTCCATTTCTTATACTACTGCAGTGAACCAACTTTGGATGTGAAAATTGCCTTTTGTCAGGTGTGTGTTCCTTACAGGTAAAACAAGGTACAGTACATTCCTTGTATTTCCACTTTGCTGTTCTGTTTTTTTTGTGTTAACATCGTTACTGTTTCTAAAACATTAAAAGCAGCTTAGGAAGTACAAGTGGATTCTTAGATAACTTTTTCCTTTTCAATGTATTTAAGTTAAAATAGAAATGAAAAGAGTTCTTTCTGAGCAATAATATAGTATTTAATCACTGTGCAAAGTGATTTCTTACCAGACTTCATCTATGCTTAAAATAGTATAATATTTCTTTCCAGATCCTTGATCTAAGGCTTTAGTAAACAAAATAGCTTAAACTTGTACTATTATTTTTCACCCTCAGGACAGATGATCCCAAATCCGGTATTTTTCACACCCACTTGTAACATCCAGGAGGCACTCAGTTTGTTTTCTGATGTCTAGTTGTAACCAGTAGTTAATAAAAAAGCTAAACAACCTCAGTGACCAATAAAGGTATAACTACAAGGAACCATAAGACAACAGCAACCGTGATTGGTATTTTGCATGGACCAAATCAGTCTGTACTGCTGTATTCATACTAACTGTATATTCAAGAAAGAGGCTGCCTGGGTGTCCTTCCCTCCTCCAGGTATGCCGACAGTCCAGCCTACACTTGCTGTCATGGTTTGTTTGACAGTGTTCTCTTTTAATTTCAGTAGTTGTTCCAGTTCATGCGGTACATTACATGCAAACCCTATTCACGCTCCACGCAGAAACATGAGTGTTTTGGTAGTAATTATGGCTGTAGCTTCTCCTTCAGAGGTGTTGTAACAGAAAATGACATACGAAGAAGCTTTAATTTGCAACAGAATGATGTGAACCAAGGCTTCCTTTTGAAAGGCAGCTCTGCTGCTTCTATTATTTTAGTACAACCTTTCCTAATTTTAGAAGTAACATAGGCTTGTTATAGAAGGTATAGAAAAGGAGAAAGGTAAACAAAACCTTGTTTTTTGGTCCACTCTCTGTTTCTTTGGTATCTGCTCTCTCTGAGCATAGTTAGAATCTCTGGGGAGAAGTCTGAGGTGTTTCCTGCTTTAGGTAAGAGTTATTGATCTGCCTCAGCTCCCTTTCTCATGCATTTTACAGCACCTGAAGCCCCAGCCCTTTAGACGACTTGCTTTCTCTAATAGGAACTCCAGATTCAGATAGCCTTGGCTAGAAATGCCAGATCTAGCCCTCGGTGGCCATGTACCTGTGAATGTGGATGAGTTACTTCATCTGAGAGCTGTGCTTCTGTTTCTCCATTTGTAAAAGGGCAGACCAGTAACTTCTGCTTACCGGGGTTAGAAGAACTCAATGGGCTTGTACTCACATGTCACAGACAACAGTGCTGCGATATGTGTTTGTTACACAGATAATTAAATCTTAAGTAAATTTACATTCACACTCCTGGTGCTTTCATTAATTCCCAGAGATTTAAATATTACCTATCTCTTTTATAGTCTCACAGTTTTATCTTCAACCGAAACCACTCCCTGAAACTAAACTCACACGCCTGACTGCCTGTTTCAGCACCTCCATGAGGTGTCATTGATACGTCAAACTGTGCACAAACTATCCCCTGATCTTTATTTCAAAACTGACTACTGTTGTCTTCTTCAATTCAGCAAATGCTGATTCCATCCTTCTAGATGATCCTCGGAATCATCTCGTGAGCGCCTCCTTGTCCTGGCCACATGCAGCATATCAGTCAGTGCTGTTGACTATGGATTCAAAATGTATTCAGTCTTGCCTTGTCTTAATGTTCTCTCAGCTACACCCTGATCCAAACTACCTTTGTCTTTTGCCTGGATTATTCCAAAACTTCTCTCTCTGCCCACCCTGAAATGATTAATTGTCAAACCCTCCGAAAGAGTGCATTGCTCCTTGGTTAGAAACAAACAAGACAAAAACCAGAAAAACCTTTTAGTGTTTTCCCATCTCACTTGGGAAATCCTCATAATAAATACCTAAGTCTCTTGTGCAGCCTCCTAAAAACTCCTCCCCTGAAATGCTCCTTCCCTGCTGTCCACTTTGTTCCCCCTCCTTCAGCATGTCCAGGGCTTTGCTCAAATGTCATTTTCAAATTGACTGTTTTTGAATTATCCTGCTTAAAATTGTTCCTTCCTGCCCCACACTGCCTGTTCATCTTCCCCGCCTCTCCCCTTCTCCCTCATGACACCTGACGTACTGTATATGTTGCTGGCATGGGATGCCATTTTCCTGGGTACGAAAGGTTTTTGGTGTCTTGCTGGAGCCAGCAGCACATAAGCCCATAAGAAAGTGCTCATCTTTTCTCAACACAGGTTCAGTGATTTCAGGCTGGGAGCTAGACATCTGTCAGAATTGGAGTTTTTACATCCTGGGAATAAGCCAATACAAACAAGTCACCTTCTCCCCTCTCCTGTCCATAGCTGGTTGTCTGCATTCACAACACCCTGTTGGAATTTGACTCCTATTTGATGCTGGACTACAATACTCACAGTAGTGTCTAGGCTCTCACCAAACACATGGCTGAGGAGAGAAGAGATGACACACATTTTCTTTATGGAATTAGTTGCCACTGTGGGAAAAGGGCGGGTTTGAATGGCTGGCTTGCAGGTCGAGGCCCTACCACCGAGCCATCTCCTCAGCCTCTATGATCCTAGACATTAAGACTTAAAACCAGCTAGCCAACCAACCATGAAGTTTGTGCTTTACATATTTCCTAAACCTCAAAAAGCATCAATAAACACATGTTAAATATTCAGCCATTTAAAAAAATTCAAAATAGCTTTGTGTGGGTTGAATTTATTTTTCAAACCAACCTCCAGCACTTGGGGACAGATGCAGAATGTCTATTTCTAGTGAGAGTCCTTTTAAGCAGGGGAATAAAGAAGTGAAGTGTGAACTTTCCTAATGACTCTGGACTTTCTTGCTTACTGTGAGGTTTTGATACTTAGAAAATATCCAAGTACATTTTAATAACATTTTTGAAAATCTGTAAGTATCATAGCAAGCCGGGTGTTTCCAGTTGTGACTTAGAGCTTCCTATTTATTTTTCATGCATAATTTTTATTTTTATACTAACATGTATTTTTACTTTCTCTATAACTCCATGCCTCATTTACTTCTCCAGTAGTCTGAAGAGAACACTGTATTTATTTTTAAAGGCAGACTTATCAGTTAGGGTTTATTTCCACATTGTTTTGGGGAAGCTTGTTATTACATAGGGCATCTCACAGACCCTTTCTATGCTATGGTGTTTAAGCTGATCACCTGCAGGGTTAGGTTGCTTCTTAACTTCCACTCCACAGACAATATGCACAGATATTAAGTAATTTGTTAACAGTTAATTTGTGATCGAATATGTCTAGAGCCTACCTATCTACCTCCCCACTCAGCTCCTCCAATCCATTCTCTCCCCTCCCTCTCTTCCTTTCTCTACCCCCTTCCTTCCTTCCTTCCTCCCTCTGTCCCTCTTTCCTCCCTCCCTCCCTCCCTCTTCCCTTCCTCCCTCCCTTCCCCCCTTCCTTCCTTCCTTTCTTCCTTCCTTCCTTCCTTCCTGCCTTCCTGTGGTATTAGGATTGTAACCCAGAACTTTGGCCCATTTTTAATTTTTAATTTTAAGACAAAGTCTTGCTAAGTCAATAAATTGCCCAAGTTGAGCCCAAATTTATGATCCTCCTGCCTCAGCCTTCCAGAATGCTGAAATTACAACCATGCACCACAGCATCAGGCAGAGAAACCAGGTCTCCTCACTCTTCTGTCTGTGGTTTCTTCATTGTTTCATATTTCCAGTTTCCCACTGTTGCCCTTAAAAAAAATAGAAAATAAAATTACCTGGATAGAATATATCAACAGAAAACATGTATATAATTGATAATAGACTTAATTCTAATTCCTAATTGAATTATTTAAAGAACATGGACTTACTGACTTTTTAAGCTCCTCTTATTAATTTTGTTGTTGTTATCGTCTTAAAAATCCAACCAAGCACATTTTTTAGCAAGATGTTTCTTGTAATATTCTAGGAAGAAACATTTCTTTGTAGTGTTAGCTAATAGAAAGATAATCTTCAGTTTGCACTGGTCTAACTCCTTTACAAAAGTATAGACCTACAGAGTATTAAAAGTGCACGATTTCTGGATCTTCCTGAAAAATAGGTAAGCTTACTTAGCCTTCTTTGTTCAATTGAACAGACATGCAGAGCTCTTACATTTCACTCTGTGAATTAAAAAAAAAAAATCTGTGAAATGTGTTATTTTTGGAACTCAGCGTTACCGAACAGATGAGTCAGGGTTTTAACCAGGAAATATATTTACAGAGAGATAGCACGTCTTGGAAACCCCGTCCACACCCACTGTCGTCTGCAGCATTGGTTACATCCTGTGCATTTTAGGTGAGGTTTTCAGATTTGTCTTTGTCTTTGCACTGTCTGGGCAAGGCCAGGGCATCTCATCCTTGACGCCGGGGCCCAGAAGTTTATCTTAACCCTGTAAATACTTAATAAATACTTTTTGAATGAATGAGCAGAAGTAAAAACAGCAGAAAAACACAGATTTGATATATTGTGTTTTCTACGTGTGAGTGATAAATAATTTATAATGATTTTCTGATTTTGAGAAAGCCTGAGCACAAGTTTACCTAAAGCTATAAATAAAGGGCCCTAAGCTAAGCCTCACTGTCCCTTTGGCTGTGACAGAGACTCTGTGGACCCTTGTGTTTGTGTCAAGGAGCAGCCGGTGCATTAGCTGATTGATCGCTGACTTTGCCATTAATTTACACTGATGTTATATGTTACAGATCTGTTAATTAGTATGACTTCATCATTCTGCATTATATACATACAGCATCATTTTGTACCCCAGAAATATACACAGAACAATTATAATTTGTCAATGTCCAATCCAAAATAAAATAAAAGAAAAAATTAAGGTTTTACTTCATTTAATCTTCACGATATCATGTATTATCAGAAGGCAAAACCCAATGTGTTTTATTCAGGACTCAGAAGTTTCCAAGTTTCCACTGTTATATTAATTCCACTATACGCTTTTTAAACTTGTAATGAACAAATAATGATTATACACATTTATGGGGTAAAATGCAATGTTTTGATACATGTATACAGTATGTAAAGAACAGTTTGAGGTAATCATCTAGCATGTTAATCACTTTTTATGATGAAACATCCATTATGAACTTCTGAAAATCTTCTGTTGGTGTGCAGTATTTTGACTGCAATAAGTAATGATTAAACTCAACTCAAAATTTTTATGAAAAAGTATAGTTAAATGGAAAGAAGGCTACGATGCTATATTGGTTACCAGGAAGAGGAAAAAGGCTTTTACATAATTTCCAAAAAGTGCCCATGAGATTTAAAGTCTAAAAATATTGCTGAGACAATATGGCAAAAAGCTGTCTTACGGTAGAGTTATTATGGAGGCAAAGTTGTTTTTCAATGTTTAGAAAATTCTTAATTGTTTTGACATATTATCAGTGATAGCCAAGGTTAAGCATGTTGGAGTTTCTAGTTAAAGAAATGTTTTTCTTAAGAGATATAAAATGTTGTGGCACTAAAGAAACGCAGACTTACTTTTTAGCACAATTATTGATCACTGCTGATTTATTGCTTTTTTTTCAATCTCTGGAAATTTCAAGATAACTTACAAATATTTTATGGGCTGCATTAGTTTTTTAAGAGCTTTTTGTATACCTGCAAAATCCCAAACCAGGGAATTCATTAAAAAAGAGACATTTGAAGTGTCCATGGAATGGCTTTTATTTTAAGTGATATGCTCAGATTACTAGTACCTAGGGCATTTAAAAAATATTCTAAACCTGATTTTCAAATTACATCTGTTTTTAAAAAGTTCTTTTGCTGTTGAAGCTTTCTGAATTAAAACTAACTCAATTTGCTCAATTTATTTGTTGAGCCTATGATGTTCCTAGTTCAAAGACTTTGAAAACATTCAATTAAAATTGTTATGCTTTGTTGGATTCCCACTCTAGGTGGAATAAAAGACTTTTATATCAACAGGAGGAAGAGAGCATCAAAGGGGAAGGTGTTTTGGTAGAGGAGGGCAGCGGGACATTGTGTGTAATCTAGCAGGTAAACTACCTATCAGTTCTGGTGGTCAGCAGAATAAACGGCAAGGGCATATAGCTTAGATTTTTGGAGAGATTGCCTGCCACCCTCCAGAAACCTACTTTGGACTTTTGAATTGATAGAAACATAGCATAAGGGTTCAGTAGGCTGACAATAGATTTATTTAAAAGCATTGGTATTTTGTAATTGAATATCTATAATTTTGAGGCATAAATCTATAATCCCATATTCACTATTATTTTTCTTTTCACGTAATGTGGAAAGAGAAATTTTTACTTTAGTGGGTTCCTTTTCAGTGGGTGTCTGTTGCTGCGCACTGAGGAAACCCGAGGCTGAGTTCCTTCTGTATCTTCTCAGATGCCTAGCATTTCATTTTGCATTAATTTTATAAAGTCAGAATATTTATACTTCTATTTGCCTGACTGTCTAGGGTAAGATATTGAAAAGGCATTAAACATTAACATAAAACAAGGCACATGTTCTATGATGAAATAAATCATGATGATTTCTATACTATAGTATATTGTCCACCTAGTTTTATAGCTGAATATTTTGTGTTGCTTGATGATCATTTTTTTTTTGGTGCCCACATGAAAAATGGCTGTACCAAATTTTAAAAGAAAAAATTCATGTTATATTTCTGCTTTATGTCCTGGGAAGGAAGTTTTTCTGAAGATTTAATAAATAGCTATTTCAGTTACTGAATACAGTTAGTTATGTTGCTCGATATTAACACACAGTGTGAAGGTCTCGAAAGTTCAGTTCTGTAATGATGAAGTTTTCTGTACTGGTTCATTCTGAGTAAGTTCCTGGTTTACTTGAAACACAGAAGGGCCAGACTGACTTCCTGTTGAATGGGCTTACTCCGAATGCAAATGTAACTTGATCTTCTACCTTTCATTGTGGCTGAGCTATTAGTCAGATTAAAAGAAGTTTCCACGTGTCTCTTTCTGAAAATCTGTACTGTAGAATATCTTAGAACTCTGTGGTTTTTAAGGCCTGGCTGATCTGTGATCATGTTTTGCAAAAGCAACATTTTTGGATTCCATTTTCATTTACATTGTGTGCTTATGTAATCAATGATTTAAATATCCTATTTAAATTCTACTGTCCTTCTAATAGGGGATCATGGAAATATATATGAAGTAATTTTTTCTTCTTTTCTGCACAAAGATTATCTGAGGCTGGTGAGCGTGATGAACAGAAGCTGCATTTTGCTGTAGGTCAAGAGCACCCACTTTGGTTCTGAGTTCTAAAATCAGTTTCAGTCTGCAAATTGCTGCTTAACTCTTTTTGTTTTTCTTCTCTAAAACTGAATGTTTATTCAGTTATATGTCACTGACATATTCCAAGAAAGGTCAAAGCAGCTGTAGAAGAACGATTTGTTTTGTTTTGGGGTGCTGGGGATTGAAACTCCAGGCCTTACACATGTTAGGCAAGTGCTCTACCACTGTTCTACATCCCCAGCTCAGTACATATTTAGTGATGAAAACCAAGATCTTTTAGCAGGTAAACTTCCTAAACCTAGGCACTAGTTGGATTTTATAATTGTGCAGATGTGGAATTGATTATAGTAAATTGGCCATTAGAGGGTTTTAAGATAATTTTTTAATTGTGTATTTGAAAACACAACTTTAGAATTCCAGATTCTCAGATATAGTATTTGAGAAACTCTAATTTTCCTTTTTAAAAATACAAGACCTATTTTAGAAATAAGTCCATAAAACCCAGATAGTTCACTTTACACGTTGATGCCTAAATAACTTTTTAGTCTGCTAACTCCTACTCCCACCCTGAGAAAAAAGTTTAATTCATTGTTATTTATTAAACTGGAAAATTTTCTGTCTTGTTTATGTAATACCAGTTATTATTTCCTATTTTATACTTCTTTTACCCTCATCATGAAGAAGGTGGGAACATGTAGATCCAAAGGCACAGTGTGAGCAGTTTAGGAGGCTGGATCATTGTGTTCATGAAGCCAACATCGCCAGTTTCAAGAGCTTTGTAATTTCAGTGCCTGTACTAATGCTTGTTGCACTGTAAGACTAAATAAGTCTTTGTGAAATGTAAAACACACTGTAGTAATAGTAGATAGACCTCAAATCTCAATGACTTATAAGAACAACAGTTAATTTCCTCCCAAGCAAATTCCGGTTCAGGTTAGCCAGGGTCTCATTTATCTGATGATGCAGGAATTGAAACTCTTGCCATCCTATCAAGTGCTTGTGGAGATACCAAGTGTGGGAAGACATGGGTTGAGGAGGCACATCACTTTTAAAGCACCCCAGAATTAGCTGCCACTGGCATTTTTGCAGGTAGATCATGGGCTGGTGTTAACCACACAGCCCTGACCCAACCACAAGGGAAGCTGGGAAGTGCCGCAGAACAGGCGGGTGTGTGCGGAGCAGTGTTTCTACCAGAGAAGGAAACACAGAAAAGTGTCTTGTTAGCTGACCATTCCAAACCCTAGCAGTACCACAAGCCCTAGCAGAGCCACATAGGCTCTGTGGCTTTAGATTTAAGGCAATTTTTGTTAAAAATGTTGTAAAACTGCTATTAGCTATGTGTCTTCAAATGTCCCATTAGTTCTCAATAATAGTTCTGATGATGGTAGTCATAATAAATTTGAGAGTTAGCTATCAGCTTGTAACAGGATACATGCTTTGCGTAGATCACCTCGTGTAATGACCCACTAATGAAACGTAGATATTTACAATCCTCCTGTACACAGGAAGCCAAGGTTATGGTTATGAAGAAGTTGTCCAAGGCCTCCCAGTCAGGATTTTAAGCCAGACAGAGATGCAAAGCTCAACTTTCACCCTTCGTTGAAGTTCCCATCTAGAATTTCTCAAGCACGAATGGAAATACTAATTCTTACATGAAATGATTTATTAGACCCCCAACACAATGCCAGGTAGCTTGGTAGCTGGGAGAATCTTCCTTAGTACATAAAGAACAGGCAGGCAGAGGTCAAACCTGTTTACTATCAATTCCTATTAAATGGTTTTGCAAGTAATTGAAAATAATGATTAAATATAAGTCAAATCTTAAAAGTTTTGCTGCATTATTGATTTGTTATAAGCCATTGATTCCACACAGTAGCCATGTGGGCCAACTAATAGGGAAATGAGATAGAGTCCAGGATGTAGTCCTCCTTGGAGAGTCACACCTCAAGAATATGTGTGGGGGAAATGTGTTCTTGACAGAAGACTGCCTAATCCCAAATGTCGTGAAGTATTACTGTCTCAAATCTGTCCCTTTAAAGCTCAGGTTTAAAATGGATTGAGCACAGGCCCTTTTGCCCAACAAACAGAATGGCAGGCCTGGTTTCTGCTAACTTTATGTGAAAATCTTGCAGGGGTATCATGAAGTGACTCAATATGTAGGTCATAATTTTTGGGAAAAATAGAATATCATTTGTGTTGAAAGTAGAATCATAACTTCTGGTAGATATTTTTTAGTGTACAAATGGAAATACCAAAAGAATATCTGACAGATTGGTTTGTTCTCTGGAGGTGTTTCGTAACGAATCCATCTTGACTTTATGATCGAGGGAATCAGTTTCTTATCCATACCACCTTCCTTGGTGCATAGCACATAGTAGGTGTTCAATAAATATTTAACAAATGAGTGGAACCAGGTCCCTTATATTTCATGGCAGCTTCGAAAATCCTCCTTTCTATCACCAACACATGATTGTTTACTTGAACATGGAATTGGGTAATGCATGGGTAAGTTCAAACTCTAGGCTGAGATAACTGATTAATGAAAGTTTGTAAAGAAAGGTGGGGTATTCACTTCTCTTGATTTTCTAAGACCTATTCCTGTAGCTCACTTCATCAACAGAAAACGGCTTCACTGTTCTAAAGTATTTTAGCTGAATTATCAAATAGTTTAGGAAGAAAGAACACACGATTTAGAATTAGACACAGTTTAATTCATATTAACTGGTACTACCAATAGTTCTATTTTGAGTCCATTAGTTAACAGCTCTGTGTGCCACATTCTTCGTTCGTGTTGACTATAAACTTTAAAGGGTTTAATGGAAAACAGCATACAACTGTAGTAGGCGATGACGCTGGCTTACCTAGACTTTTCCCCTGGCCTTACAGAGAGTTGATATCACATCAAGTCATACGAAACATATTCTTATGTCTTTGATTTAAAACTCTTGTTTATGTGTACTGGCTGTTGCTTGATTCGAGACTTACTATGTAAAGAGCTTTTGGGTATATTTTTTCTAAAGTTAAGTGCTGGAGAAATTTTATCTTTCCTATGAATTGCTATGATTTATTTTGTGAGATTAATGAATCAAAACTTGCCACTCACTCTGGTTCTATTGTGGTTGTCATTTTTTTCCCTTTGTCTTTCTAGAAGCACAGCATTAAATTTTGTGCTCAAGGTAGTAGGTATTCATAATTTAAGTCTTCTGGTAAAGCTGTCATTTTCCAGCCTGCTTTATTTGACATTTGTTCTTCCAACTGAATTTAATGGTTTTCTTGTTCCTATACCTTTTATGGCGAGTTCACAAATCCTTTATGAAACCATACGGGATATAAATAATGAAGAAATGAAAGGATAAAATAGCTTGCTCAAGGTTGCACAGCTATTCAATACAGAACTGACCCAAGCTCGATGTTATTTTCAGATATATTGTTCAAAAGAAAGCGAGGAAGTTTGACCTCTAAAAACTGTGCCTCTTCAGTGTTTCCTGATCAGGAGGGCCCAGCCCTGACACACAGTCCTCTCCTGATGCCCCAGAGGCAGCGCCTCTGGAGGACAGGTTGTGACACGGGGGAGAAGCGTGTCCAGGGCTTCAGATACCTGCGGGATAAGATGAGTAAGGGGAGGCATTTTTCTTTGCCAGGTTTCACGGCCGTAGTCAAGCAGCTGAACCGATGACAGGGACTTACTGTATAACGTTACAGGGCTGCACAAAATGTGTTTTTTTTTGTTTTTTTTTTTTTTTAAACAGAGCAAATTACATTCAGATTTCCTCTCTGGCTACGAAGAAGCCAGCAGCAATAAAGTCTTCTTTCAACTTAATTTTAAATTTTGTTGGCAGATAGAGGAGAGGGAGGAAATAAGTTTGCTTTGAAACTTTTGCGAAGAACATGCGATAATATCCAGATAAAAGTAACTGTTGAGTCATTCAAATATGAACTTATATTAAATGGAAGAATGAATTTTTTAAAAAGATAAAAAGAATATGCTGTTATAAACTTAGAGTTATTTTAAACCATAGTTATCTGCAAAAGTTACCTCTGTGATGCTTTATCATTTTAAAAAATACATATTATTTATAAATACCTATGAGTTTCATACACTCTCCTGAAATGTTTCAGTGTAAATTTAACGTAAACCAACAATGGACTGCTGATTTGCACGAGCTGACAGAGACCGCTGGTCAGAGGGGTGTTATGCTTGTGTGAGGAGAATGCGCGAGATTGCAGCATCCGATGTGGTAAAGAGGTGTGACACCACGGAAGACTCTTCTTTGATTTTAACTTTCACAATTTTTACCTGTTGATCTATGTTGCTTCTAGCTTTTGCCTCTCTATTAGCCCTCTGAGTGGTGATATCTCCTGTCCACTATTCTCTGAAACAGCAGTTCTCAGCATGTGTAAATTAGTACAACCACTATGGAAATCAGTGTGGAGATTCCTCAAAAAACTAAAACTGCAAATTCCATTTGATCTACCTGTTCCCTTCTAGTTATCTTCTTGAAAGAGTTAAAGACATCATATTATGGTGATACATTCTTATCCATGTTCATAGTAGCACAATTCATAATAGCTGAATCTTGGAAGCAGCCTGTATGTCCATCAACAGACAGATGGATAAAGAAAGTGTGGTATTTATGCACAGTGGAGTACTGCTGTGCCATTAAGAAGGATAAACTTGAGCCATTTGTGGGAAAATGGATGTACTGTGAGACCATAATATTAAGTGAAATAAATCAGATGGCAAAAGCTTAAATATTGAGAATCCAGAATATAAATAAAGAGCAAAATTAAAAAATAGATAATAAGAAAGGAGAGATGGATCTTTTGCAAAAGGAAAGAGAACCAAGAGATGGTGAGAGGGTGGAGAAGGGGAAGGGGATATAAAAAGAATAAAGATGTGCTATGTACTGTAACAACTCCCCATGATGCTCATTATGTATTGTGAACATGTACTAGTAAATTAGAAAATATCATGTGGCGCTTGTCAGAAATACAAATTATGGGCCATTACTCTAGTCCCAGTGAATTAGTAAGGCTCAGTAATCTGCTTCTAAAAAACCCCACTCCTGATAGTTCTAATCCATGTTCAAACTTCAGAATCTTGTCCTATCACCTGAACCCATTTAATACTAAAACATAAGTAGAGAAAAGTTATTTTCAGCATTGATGGTATTTTTCCATCGTGTTTTTAACAGCATATGTTCATGGGGACATTTTATAGAGAAAAATTTTCATTTGAGCTTTATAGTCATAACAAGGAAGAGTACATGGAAGCCAAAGAACAAAATATACTGTATTAAATATGTTCTAAAGTTTTCAAATCTCACTTTGGATTTGCAAGGTTGGGGCACAGATGGGATCTGGGGGAAGCTCTTCAACACAGTGTACTTGCCATCAAATATTCGGTGGTGACATCCATCCGATAAAGTTGCCAGTGCTGTTATTTACATGCCTTACTGCTTAAATAATTAAAATAGACTTCACCAATTCTGCGATACACTCAAGAGTGCATTCTCTCTAACGTCTAGATTTTCTCCAAAGTTTAATTCAAAACTGTGTATAAAGAAGATACTTGAAACTGACAGAGAGAGAGAGGTGGGGGAAGGAAGGCGGGAGGGAGAGAGAAAGAAAGAGATCGCAAACCTTATAATGATGATTTTCAATTTCACTGTGAGAAATCATGCTCCATAATGGACATAAGTGAACACTGAGTAATTTTATTTTAGAAGACGTGCCAGGCAATCAGGCGTTTCATGTAAACGGCTCCTGTTTTCTCGTTGTGAGTATTCTTATAGGGAAATTTGTGGGGAAGCTCGGCTCTTGTTTTTTTCTGGTGCTGGGAGCAAATCCAGAGCCTTCTATGCCAATCAGGTGTGCTCCTGCTCTGACTTACTTCCGGTCCTTTGATGGTTCGATCACTGCCCCAGCTGCCACCAGGTCCACATATAGCATTTCCATTATATGAAACATCTTTCAGGTACCCAGTGGAAAAATTACTGGACCCTTCTTAGTAGTGTTGAGAATTGCTGAGAGGAAATTATTTATTACAGCAGGTGGCCAAGTGAGGACTTGACTGAGTAGAGGCTTCGTTGGCCCTTGAGTCTGGGGCAGTTCGTATAGTTGAACCTGAAGCATCCTCGTCCTTGCACTGTCTTGGACTTTGGTTTGCAGTTTGCACATGCAACAGAATTCAGCAGTTCTTTGAGCCACTAGCTTTGTGTCCCGGTGGATATCCACTGCACACGCCCATCCCCCCACTCTGATGTGTGGCCGGCAACATGTGCCTGTACCTAGAGGGCTCATTAAAACATAGACGGCTGGCTCCATCCCAGAGTTCCTGACTGAGGAGGTGTGGGATAGGGCCAATCTTCACATTTCCGATGAGTCCCCATGATGCTGATCCTGATGTTTCAGGGAACACACTTGGAGAATAATTGTTCTAATGTAGACTTTCTTAGTGGTGGATACTTAGACCTTCAAACTAGCTGGAGTTCTGAGTAACTTGCAGATTCTGGGGACCCGTACTGATGCTTGAGTCCACGTCTCCAGGGTGTTGCTCCTGCCCAGAATTTGTATTTTATTAGGCTACTGAGGCAGTCCAGATGAACACTCACATCTAAGAAGCAGTGAGAAAAGAGGAGAAAGAGGCCCAGGGGTATTGTTAGTCTGAGCAACCACAAGTCAGATCTTTCCTTTGAACATTACTAGCTTTGTACTTGTGACTTGGCATGTATTAGTTGAATGAATTAATTATAATGGCTGAATGCAAGTAGTTAGTTGCTAACTTGCTGTTTGTATGATACAACCTTTCTTTATTTTACTATAGAAAGTATCATCGGTGTCTTAACTACTTCATTCTCCAGTTCAGGCTGGGATCTTATCTTGTCTTTTTATATCTCCAGTGCCAAACCTATCATCAGGTACTTAATGTGTATATCATCAGGATTTGTTGGATTGAACAATTTTGAGTTTTAAATAGAGTATCTCTTACAGTACACCTGAAAAAGAAATGGCAGACATCGTTACACTTCCTTGGTGTCTTTTCCTGTGCATTGAAATGTTGGAAGAAGAAAGCCAGCAATGTGGTTCAAGTGCAGTGTGGAGACTAAGAGTATAGCTACAAAAGCTACCACCAAGTCCAGAAGCCGCACCGAGTCCTTGGTAGTGTCAGAATACTGCATCAGTCAGTATTAGTCAGGAGTCTGGAATGTAAAGGCCATTAAATGTGATGACTGCACGTGGGTAACGCATTCAGGAGAGGCACTCTGCACTCGTGAATGCGATAAGTAGGGAAAGGGATTACCTGAATTTGTGAGACCCAAGTGTGTTTGGGATTATGTGGGTGGTCAGAATATTAAAGGATGTAAAGAAGAATCAGAACAGGACGAATGGAAGGATAAGTGCTTCGGTCATCCGAAGTTAACATTGGCAGATAGAAGCATTTCATAGTGTAGCTCCAGCTGCTTTTTTATCTTGCTTAGGAAAAATACCAGAACTTTAATCAGGCTGGTTCACATGCCAACAAGTCTTGAATAGAAATGCACCATGGTATGGAGAGCGTTCCTCATACCGTGGTTGAAATCAAGGATTGTTTAAATACCAATGTTCCTTTTTCTGCTGTTGTCTACACCCACTGTCTAACTTCTAAACCCTTTTGTGCCCTTGAATAGGTTTGCAATGTCCTGATTTTTAATTTTTTTTTTTTAATTTCCATGTTCCACAGTCTGCTTTTCAGATTTTGAGTCCCTTATTGCTGCATGCAGATCACCTAAATTTTCATCTTCCTGCCCAAACAGTGTAGGTCTGTAGTCTACCATCTGCTTTATTCTTTGAGGCCTGTGTGTGCTTGTAGAGAATGGTAGTCATGTCTGACCCAATCGTAGACCAGTACCTCTTGTATATGTCTTCTCTCAGGTCTGCCTGTCTCTCCTGCTTGGAGTCTCAAGGTCTCATGCTGTATTTGTAGATTTTGTCAGCCGTGTTCAAATGGTCCTCGTGGAATTCCCTTCACTTACATTACAGATATTGTCTCGGTCCCTTTCTAAGGGCATACAAGCAGAAATTGGATGATACTTTTATTTCAATTTTTATTTAGTAATAAAATGACAAAACTTACCAAGGAAAATGATTTTATGACCATACCAGAAGTTTAGAACTGAAAGAGGTTAAAATCTTTCAAATTATGTGAGAATTAGATTTTAGAAAAGTTAGTGTATATTAAAATCATACGAAATTCTTTAGGTTCTGGGTTCAAAACATCATAGGTAGCGTTTCACTAACTAAAACTCTGGGAGGACATTGAAAAGTTAGGAGGTGTGTGGGAACTTATTCATTGCATGGGATGCCCCATTCATCATAGACCACCAGCCTTCTTTGTTAGCAAGCCAAATAAATGCAAATCGTATCTTCTAGCATTGTCATGTTCCAAAGCATGGTACACATTCCCCAAATGCCCTCAATGTGTTAACACCACCTCTCTTGGGAACTATTGACTTAGATTATTCCGTTTTCAACTGCTGACACTGTAGAGGAGCGCACAGAAAATGTGGGTTTAAAATCCAAACAAAATCAGCAAGAAGAAGTGACTGTTGGGGAGATACTGTACCAGTGTGAGCTACAAGAAAGGGGCTAGTTAATAATCTCTGAGGGTCCTTCTCTCCATAGAACACATAATATTTATGTCATAAAGTATAAGAGCGTTTATAGATGAATAATAATCACAGCTAATGGCTCTTTACATTTTTATATGTATATGTATATATAGATTCAAAATTTCAGGAATGATCTGTTCAATTACTACGATTCATAGATGAATTGGTCTTGAAGATAAACAGAAAACGCAGCCATCTAAATATTTGAAATCCAAGATTCCAAAATAAAGTGTCATGTGGCATTTTAGAATAACGTGAATTTGAACTAAAACATTTCAAGGCTTCATGAAGGATAATGATAATTTTGGTATTAATGAGGACAAATGAAACCAACACTGCTTAATTCAAATTTACCTAGCTAAAAATGTTAATACTGCACATTAGTATGTATGTTAGTTTTTTTGGAGAAAGTGTGGTGGATGTAACTTTTTAGCCTTCCTCGTATAACTACCATAATAGATAAGCGGTGATCATTACCTCCTTTACTTAGCTACTCAAGTATCTAGTATTGTTCTAGAGACCAGTATATATTCAGTGTATGTTTGCCTTATAAATGAATGGTTTCAAAGAAAGACTTCAGAAAAGATGACATAAATCTTGTTCTGTTTTAAATAGTTTTAGTATTGAAAAACATTTTTGCATTTTTAAGCTCTATTATTCCAGGTAACCATGAACCACCTGAACTAAATTCTAAATGGCTACATACTAGTAATCACTAAAAGAACAGACTTCGCTGGCTCTATTTCCATTCCACTGGCTCACTTGTGTCGTGGTTTTTTTTTGTTCTTTTGGCCAGGGATTCGATAAACAAGTGGATGTGTCATATATTGCCAAACATTACAACATGAGCAAAAGCAAAGTGGACAACCAGTTCTACAGTGTGGAAGTGGGAGACTCGACCTTCACGGTTCTCAAGCGCTACCAGAACCTAAAGCCTATCGGCTCTGGGGCTCAGGGGATAGTGTGGTAAGTGACACTGATCCAGTTATACTGTAATGGGTACGTGCTGTGTGCACCTACTAGACACACACAGAGACAAACACAAATGAATAAATTGTTAGGAAAAGTACATTCTACTGGGGAAAAAATAGGGTTATGAGCATTATCTTTTACACATTTTCTAAACAATATGTACAGTGTGGCTTGTGACATATTTTTCTGTCGCACAAGCAAAAAAGATTCTTTACACAATGACTGTGAAGAAATCAAGAGAACCAGAGGTTCCTAAGCTGTTGTTAACATATTTAGAAAAATTTTGTTTGCATGTTTCACAGCAAGAAGTGAAGAGCTATGCGTGAAATATAACATGTGTTAAATGTAACAGAAAATAAATCTCCCTACCCACCGAAGAGGGATAAACAGTATCTCATGTTCTGATGGCTTTTAAAGTTCAATGCTTAAAATTAACAATTTAGAAAAAGTTGCATTTTAAAAATACTTGTCTAATTTTTCCCAAACAGGGAGATACTGGGCTCCTTAGTAACATTCTGCTATGAAATTTTTGAGTGGCTAATTGAAATCATAACAAGTCTAGATCAGATTCTGGCAAAAATAATGGTGTCAGGTTAGTTGATAAGCATTTCTTTTAGACAGTATGAGTTTGTCATGTAGCAATCACAGATATTTAGTATGAACTTACTATCATAATAATTTTCAGTCTTTTTGATGACTCATGCTGATAAGTAAAATTTTAGGATGCATACCTTAAATATTTATAATTAGATGTTTGTTTTTATGAAGGATATTTCTGTACTTATTTGTTATATAAATCACTGTTATATTATTTATCATTTCTACTTAAAAACAAAAAGTGGTTTTTTTTTTTTTTTTTTTTTTGGTGGTGCCGGGGATCGAACTCAGGCCCTTGTGCTTACAAGGCAAGCACTCTAATCACTGAGCTAAATCCCCAGCCCCTAAAAAAAACAAAAAGTTTTTGAAAAACAAATGAACATTTACAAACACTTATTTCTGTTCCATTTTTACTCATTTAAAATATTAGCAATGTTATTTTAGGGATGTAAATGGATAGTTTTCATTATTTTTCAAGACTTCAGCTTACATTTCATAAAACTATTTATGAAATTAAATCACTGATTTCGATGGCTGGTTTAAATTCGGTGTTCATGCTTCGTCCAGATGAATGCAGAATGGCATTCTAGTGTGCGTACTAAATCATAACACTAGGATTTAAGCCTCATGCACCACCTATACCAAGGCTTTTGGAAATTCATCAAGTAAATCTCTGTCTTTCAATTGTCAAACAGTGGTTATTTTTGTAACTTGAAAGATGGAACATTTTAATGATGAACCAGACTTTACATTTTGAAGGTGTTGAAATAGGTAAACAAGGAATTTTGTTTAAAAATGATTTTTATTTTTATTAGTATGCGTTTGCAGCATATAATGATTAAATTCATCATAGAGAGTTCGTATGTACACATACCATGTCTTGATACATTTTGCGTCCCCTTCCCCCCTTCTTGAACTATTGTCCCTGCAATTTAGAATAGGAAATATCATAGAACCATTTAAGTATTAAGTGAGATATAACAGAACTGTGTAATATAACAGGACTATGTTTAACAATGCATGATACAGATGCATAATACCAATGACTGAAAGAAGCAAATATGTTCTGTTTATAATTCATGTAGAAGTTCATCAGTCTGTGAAAGTAGGCGGTCCAGTGCTGATACAACAGTGTGTTTCTTCATGTACTAGTATATTCTAGCTTTTTCCTTAAGAGCAAAGCGTTGGTGACACATACCCATTCTTTCTTCTGCCATTATATCTACATATCAGGTTACAGAAAGAAGTAAAGGACAAGGAAAGGGGACAGAGTGTCCAGAACTACTGCCTTTAAAGAAGTTTTCTCAGAAAAGGTCCCTTTTAGAGAAGATCCCAGGAGATGTGTTGTCCCACTGTAGATACCTTAACATAAATACTACAGCATGGTACCTGTGTCTTCAAGAAAACTGGACAGTGTAATAGTTGTTTCTTGCTTGCTCCTATACTCAGCTAAAACACAGGCAAACAGGAGGTAGTGATATGCCCAGAAAGCTACTGTCTGCCATTGCAGCATATACTAAGGCTTAAAGTAGTGTTACGTGCTTATAAATTACCAACCTCATTCTGGACTAACAGGTGGTGACTGCAACTATTTGAGTTAATCCACTTGCTGTGTTAACAAAGCATGCTTAACATGGAAAAACATGCTTAATGGAAACAAGAATTTTTATCTTCGGTATTTGTTTATTTTTATAGTGGTGGTATGAGTTGGCCTCATTGTGATACAACATGTTTTCATGGTATGGAAGGCAGAATAATGGTTTCCTCAAAGATGGTTAGGTCCAAATCCCCAGAATCCTTAAATGCGTTACATGATTTGGTCAAAGGGACTTTTCAGATGTGATTGAGGACCTTAAAATGTGGAGATTATTCTGGAATATCCAGGTTGGACCTATATAGTCATATGACTTCTTAGAAGTAGAAAAGGTAGGCAGAGAGAATGGGCCACAGAGGTACAACAGGAGTTGTTGGAGATGAAATTTGAAATATGAGACTCACTTTGCCACTGGCTTTAAAGATGGAGGAAGTGAGGCCTTAAACCAAGGGAGACAACTAGCTTATCGAAGCTGAAAATGGCAGTCAGTGGAGAGCAAGAAAGTGGGGACTAAGTCCTACAGTCACAAAGAATTGAAACCTGCCCACAACCCCAATGAAAGGAAATACGCTCCTCTGCCACCGTCAGATATGAACAGAATTAAGGTCCTTAATTTTGCCGATGCCTTGATTTTAGCCCGGTGAAGCCCATCTTCTGACCTATAGAGGTATAAGACATAAACTTGTGTTGTTCAGGCAGCTAAGGGCGTGGTGATCTATAGGGGCAATGATACTAAGAGACAGTAAAGTTTCCAGCAAGATAATTGTTGTAAATCTCCTATATTTACCAGGGAAGGGAAAAATAAGCAGCTCCAGATTATTTTTCTTTGATGAAATATTGTGGAATATTAACATGAGAAAGTTTTGAAGAAGACTCAGTTCAGGTGCTCAAATACTTCCTGGTTTCATTTTCCTTCTGATAAAGCTGCCATAGAAGGTGAAGCTTGCATGGAAAGAAACTGATAGACCTTGAGTGACTCAAAAATAGATCCAAAGCAGCACTTTGCTCAAGAAGTTAACGGATTGTTAATAGAAAGATTAGAACATTTTAGGCTAAGAATTTTGTAATATATTTTGTAGGACATTTGAGGCCTCTATTTCTCCTTTTTGTGGTATGGAGATCATCCTTAATCTTAGGTATAGTAACAGAACTAGAAGTCAGTTAGGATATCTCTGAATATCTTTTAAATTCCATTTTAGAATGAAGTTATCAGCAAAATTGTAAATAAAATGAAACAAAACAAAATGAAACCCTGACTTTCAGAATGTCAATGTGGGAGTTTCCTGAGATTATTAGGGGTTTTGTGTTTAGCTGAGGGACATAAAGTCAGATTCAGGCTAGCAGAGAGCGAGATGTTCCTGTGACCACCCTAACCCGCGTGCAGACAGTGCAGGTAGAGAGCCATCTTCCCGACATGACTGTGGTAGTCCCTTCTCTTCCCCTCCTTCAATCTTAGCGTTGAGATATCTCTGTTTACTGATACTTTGGATTTGCGGTGCACTGTTTTGTCTTGCACCTCTATTCCTGCAGTGATTTATCCTATCAACCTGCCCTTAATTTAACTTCTGTTCTACTGCCTTTCTCAGCGGTGAGCTTATCTGCCTCTCTCATGCCAAACTCACGTCCAGTCCCAGGCACGCTCCTGAAATCATGGGCGTTTCCCACATTCCCCCCAGCTGTCAGCTAGACATAGCGTCTTAGTACAATGACTGGCTGAAACTGGAAACTGAAGGTGGCTGGGGTCTGGAACTAGTTCTGAGACTAGTGTCTCAGGCAAACTGAAAGAGATCCTTGATTTATTTCACTTAGTTTTCTTTGTACTAGGAGTAAAATACGGAGGAACCAATTCTAAAAGAGATGTCATCAAAAATTTCAATCTGCACGTGTCATCATCAAATGGTACATGTATGTGCAAGAGCGATTCTGCTTTTCACATATAAATGTTGACATGCTTGTACTTCTGTCAGAGCCAGGAGACTCCTAACTTGTTTGAAATGGAGTCTTATTACCTTGTACTGGTTACCGGGGCTTTGCTATGTTTGTTCTCTCTTTCGACTGTTTTATTATTTATTTAACATTGAGGGAAAAGGCAACACGAAAATATCTTCAAAAGCAATTAACTACTATTATTTTTGTTTATTTACCATGGAATGGTGGGGCAAAAATGTCATTTTTGAGAATCATTAAATAAAGCGCATATGAAATCTTTTGGAGTAGATGAAAAATTTCATTCTACTTCCGAGGTAAAACCAAACAAATTATCTGCTGAAGTAGAAACAGTGAGAATTATTCTGCTTCACTGTGTGAGCTAAGGAGTTCTCTATAGCTTCAGAGGTGGGGAATTGTAAAGTAAGCTGTAAAATGAGGTTTTAATAACTGCGTTCAGGAGCCAGTCGAACAAATCATTTCCGAACATTTTTCCAATTATCTAGGAGAGGGTCTCTCATTGTGTTGTTTTTCTGCTGTCAGCCTCAGAAGAAAAACAAGCACAGGAATAAATCCACATTCAGGGATTTTACTGTCTTCTCTCACTCCCGTCCTGCTGCTCCTTGCCAAGGAGCATTTTCTATTTTCTCACTTCTTCTCCCAAAGATGATCCAAGCTGACAGCCACAGTGATGGCAAAAGTGAACAACTAAGTTTAGCTGAGAAATTTTTCCAAGGTCAGTCTGCAACCATAGAAAGCTGATTTTACAGTTTTAGATGATGGGAAGTAGAAGTATGTTTTTTTCCTTCTTGGTGGTGTTACAGACAATTGGCTTGAAAGTGGTTCCAATCAGTTTTGCAAGATGATGTTTAAACCAGATGTTTATAGCAAAGATGTAAGCTTAATACAGATTAAAAGCACAGAGTCAGGATGTTTATTATAAAAAATCTGTGCCTTGAAAAATGCAATGTTTATAAGTAAGATAGTACAAGTTATGTTACCTAAATTTTTCGGAAATCTCAGAGTTATAGAATAACATTTAATCGAAGTTGAAACAACTATCATTACAAAATGCTCTGGAAATAATCCAGTGGATTAATTTATTTTAAATACAAAATATATTCACATATATAATAAATATGTAACCAATAAGTGATTATCACATATATATATATAATAATCTGGTAGATTAGTTTGCTTTAATTGGACAGACATAGACACTTTTTAAAATACGTGTGTACAATATTTTAAGATATACAAAGGTGTGATTGAAACATATGGTGGATGTTTAAATTTTTAAAAATCTATTAGGGTAAAATGTGAATCACCTTTAATTCCTTTCAAAAGACTCCCCCAGCTTTGAACACACTTATTCCATCATTCTTGCCACTTTCTGAAGCAGTTCTGAAGTCTTTTTTCACGAATGCTTTATAAGTTGTGATTAAAAAGGTTTACAGATAATGATAGAGATAGATGTAGATATAGGTAGAGGTAGAGATGGTGTGGTGGACTTAATGTGGTCAACTTGAGCTGGAACACCCAGCGGGACTGAGTTGGTGTGATGCTGGGCGTAGAGGATCCACCTGAGGATTGTTACTGATGCAACATAAGGCAGAGCGGGAGCCGAAGCTAGTTGGCGGGCTATTTCCCAGGAGAAGCTCTGTTGCAGCTGGTTCTCCCGAAAGGAACTGGGCTGTTCTCATTGAGGAAGGAGCTCGGGGACTTGCTGTTGTTGAGGATGGCTGCTGTTGCTTCAGGGGAGCTCTGGTTGGCATCTCTGCCGTGAGCAGCATATCCTGGTTCCAGTAAAGATTTCTTCAGCCATCATCTGCAGACACAGACGTACACGGGACAGTGCTGTGGGCTCCCAGCCCTTGATTGGATCTTTCCGGTCTCCAGTGCCTAGATGGTCATTCGGCACTTCCTGCATTTGGCTTGTGGGTGAATATTGTAACTTATAAAAGCCCTGTATTAAATCTGCTCTCTTACAAACCATTGACTCTAGAAAATCTAACTAAGGCAGATGGTAATGCTGCCGCCAAGTTTCATTCAGTGGAAAAGCAGGCTGGTAAAACATTACAGAGTGTCCTTATCTACCTTATTCATCGAATCCGGTACCGTGTGACATCTGGCTCTTCCCTATAGTCAAAATGACTATGAACCGTAGACGCTTTGAATGGATTCAGAACATTAAGGCAGCCACCACAGCACAACTAGACACTTGCGATGGAAGACAGCTACAGCTTCTTCAGGAAGTGGCCAGAATGGTGGGATAAGTGTGCTCAAAGTGAAGGGGGGAATTCTTTTGAGGGGGTCTCAATAGCAACATGTCTATTGCTGTAGTAATATTTTTGGATTTAAACATCTACTGTATTTTTTTTTTTATCATACCCCATCTCTGTTTTGTTCTTCACAAATATTAGAAAGGCCATTTCTGGTGAATGTCTTTCAGTTAGTGGCCTACAGTGATGGTATCCTGTGCACATACGCAATCTGAGATTTGCATCGCTGGGCATGTTCAACACAACCTGCAGTGTTCGTATGTTCATATTCGGGAAGGAGCTTGTGGCTTATCTCATCACAGTCCTTTGATAAGTGGATGCCGGTGGCTGCGGTGATCCGGTTTGAAACGTTCCAGCATAGTCAAGCTAAGGATTAGACAGACTGAAAGAATTCTAGAATTCCTGTACTTTTGGCTTTTAACACAATATGTATGTGATCTGTGCTGAAGAACGATAGCGATGGAAATATTCAGTAAGTAATACTTTAATGTGTGAAACTCTTTCACTGCATTTACTGGGTCCTTCAGTGGCTTCGAGTCTGATGGCCTGTCTGCGTGGTATTTGTGCGTATGTACAAAGACATATGTAGTTAAGCTTTCTTATCACGTCCATCAGCTTGGGGTCCCTGTAAGCCATTGATAATATGATGTCAGAATCCGCTCCCCCAGGTGCTGTTTTCCCAAGCTGAAGAAAGGAAAGGCGTTTTGGTGGTGTGTTTTATTTCAGTTTTTAACTGTGGAGCACAGTCTGTACCTTCCGGTGTAGTACTAGTTCCATATAGTACCGATAGGTAGACTTATTATTGGCCATATAGAGCACTTGTCCGAACCCAGACCAGACCAGAAAAATCTCTGAGTTTGCCCAAATGCTCAGAAATGTTACCATAACAATGCTGAGTCAAATCGTATTCGCACAGCAATCACTGTGGAGTTATCGTCAAATAATCATAGCCTCTGTGTGCTTTGAAAAACGTGGTTTATTGAAAGACTTCCCTTTCTAATCTGCTTATTTCATTAAGAAAATAAAGACACTACTGATTCAGATGCTTTTAGCAACTTTTGCCATCTCGAAGATGAATTTGAGGTGCTCCATCTCCACTCAAATTTAATCAACCTTGAACTAGCTACTCACATTTACAAAAGGGCTGGGAAGGGTTAATGGACAGCCATCAATATATATCAGAACAAAAGAGATTGTAATTTGGTCATGTAGGGTGCATGACAGAAATATATAGAAAGACAGTCAATATTGATATATAGATACATATCAATATATATAGATATATAAAGATGTCCAGTATGTAATCTTTTTTTTTTGTTTTTTTTTTTTACCAAGAACATGCATTGGTACATTGTATACATAATCCAATATGTAATCTTACTGCTAAAGATTAGCATGGAAATTATTAAGTTCTCAGAATTCAGTACATTTTTTCTCCTTTATTACATATCTGATGATCCTGTAAGATCAGTCTATTACTATCTTCAGTTATTATAGTTACAAATACACTTATATACCACAAATAACTAGTTTTCCAATTATATTTCATCAATGAACTTTCAGTGTTATACACTCTTTAATTACCCTTCTATAAAATAGGACCTCAAAGAGTAAAAAACAAACTCGGTACCTAAAATCACCTAGTAAATCTAACATTGTTGTGACTTTTAGTAGATTCAAAGGGGGTAGAATTAGGTTACACTTTTCTAACAAAGGAAAATTTCACAAGATCAGCATATGTAACCAAGGACGATGCCTGATTTATAACTGTTGTATGATCCTCAGACTGTAAACATGGAATTTAATGAAATGACTTTACTAACACTCTACCAATGAGTCTGGCAAATTAGCATTTGAATTGTTTTGTCTGTATCTTTCAACTTGGCTTCTGTTAACTAATATTGTTTTCTATCAATCAATCAATCAATCAGTCTATGTATCAGTCATGTTTTAAACATTAGTTTTTAAATTAACAGCATGATTACACACTTTCAGCCAGTCATTTTTAAGCACAGAACTTGATGGGAGTATTTTGCGATTGTGAGGCTGATGGATACGAACCGGAGAGTAAAATGATCCAGAGGGTTTTCCCAAATGTCAGACTCCCTGAATAACACAAGAGAGATTTGATCATTACAGCCTGTGGGATTTTATTTTGTTGCTGTAAACATCACTCAATCTTCTGTGGCACGTTTCTTAGAGTTCCTAATGAGCCTTTCACCATAAATGATGAAGCTTTAATCACACATTTCCATTTAGCCCTTGACCAGGTGAGATGGTTACCCTCCCACCCACATCTGGGACATCAGCACATTCTGCGTCTCTGTGATGTCCCATTTATTTTACGATTTTGATCCCGAATTGCCACCTTCTTGAGATCAGTAACACGGAGCTTCAGACATCGAGTTTATACTCACGAGAGGCTTGAGGGGGGCTGGCCCCGTGGAATCTGGGGCAGCGTAAGACACTGTCTTTTCCACCTTGGCACGTCTCCTGGGCCTCCTGAGTAGCACAGACTTCACACACTTACTTATCGTGTTCTGTAACTGATGAGCCAGCTTTGTACACACCATTTTTCCTTTGTCCTCAGCCTCCATGTTCAAATCTGTGACCGTGACAAGAAAATGTAGTTTTCAAAAATAATGGGTAGAAGTTTGATGGCAGTATGCTGACAGGAAAACAATTACACATATATAATAGCCATATTTCTGTGTATCAACCCGAAGATATGCGAGTTCATATATGTAAATATGTACTTGCTGATGTGATCACTGGAGCTGATGGAGTTGGCAGTACATAATCTTGAAATTTATATTTGGCTTTGGAATATATTATTGTTATTTATTCTGAATTCTGTCATTCTTCAGTTAATTTGTAATTAATTTGCCCTATAGTAAATGCTGACAGAAGAGTTTGTAAAGACAAATATTGTTCTTGGAAGAAGTTAAAAATAGTCATTTTTAAAAAGTAGTCATTTAAATTTCCATAAGTTATTATTCAGTGATAGATAGCTGGCCTCCTTGTAAATCATTTATTGGTATAAATACCAATGTCTCTTTCTAAGGAATAATTTGTAAGCATGTTATTAATTTTTTGGTTTCTATCACAGTCCCAAAGAGGAGATGGTTAAATGATTCGGATTCTCCTTTCTTTTAGGACCTGTCTCCTAGGACATCAATTGGTATTTTCATTTCCAAAATAAGAACAGTTTGTAGTACCTGTACTATTTTGTCTGACTCAAGAATCTTGACTGATTGTTAGGATTTAAGTGTGTCCACGGTTATGTTTTAAAAAGTCCTGTAGCCACAAACAGGTATCTAAAGGCTTAGTTCTGCACTATCCAGTGCATCTTGCAAAAGCAAAAGTGCCTGGAGAAAGGAGGCCATTTTATCAATGAAGTTAAATTATAGTAAACAACAGATAGCAAGTGCCTTTCCTCAGATTTCAGGAATCATCTCATTTACTGCTCTAAGAGACCTGTCCATTCTGTCTGTAGATAAGGTGGATTTTTTTTTTTAAAGAATAGAACAGGAATGTGTTACATATATTTCAACTACAGGTACCAGCGTTTAAAGCATCTTTTTATGCAGCTCAGAGGGGAGGTACAAGTCATGCCTCCGGCCCTTCCAGCATCACATTCTGTTTATAGTCTGAGCTGTCTTGCTCAGCACGGATTTGAACTTGGGAGCTGAGGACAAAGGAAGATATCTCTTGGTTTGGAAGATGGAGTGACAACCCTATTTTACTCCTTTTGTCTGCTCTCTACCATCCGCTTTATATTCTGTCCTGAGATGAGATTTAAATTTATTTAAAATATTTGACCCTGTCAAGTGATTCACACATTACCTGTCGCAAGTCGTGAGTCCAGCCTTAAATCACTGCGTTTTAAGCTTCTGGGCATCATGGGAAATTGTAAATCACCATAAAAAAGAGAATTTGGTTACTTCATTTGACATGGGGTTTCTTTTAGTCAAAGGCATGTGTATTTGGGCTCTCATAGCTATGCTTTTCTTTGTTGATATCCTTTATATTTTTATCATTAAAATGTTTTCCACTGAAGATTTCAATATACCCATTTGTAAAATCAAGACCTTAGTCCCAATCCAGTGAGATACAGCCCCTAGTACGTTTTCAAACATTTTCTTTGGGTTCATCCAGGAGAGCAGACTCTCACTGTTATGGAGATGGATGAGATGTAGGTGAACTCCAGCCAGCCCTGCCCGTCCAGCAAGGGTCCTGGAGCATGGTCACCTTCACCAGAGAAGCCACCTTTTCTAACGCACATACTCCCACTTGGTGACCTGCTGGCTAATATTGAAAGAATGAACCTCAGATTTCAAGAGACCGATGAGAGAAACACTTTAGCTTGCAAGAGTGTGGGTTGGAAAATGACTAGTGTAGAGAAGATCTAATTGACCTAGGAGCAAAAAAATTCACTGGCCTGGTGGTTTAAGGTGCCAAAAAGATGGAAAGAATTAAGGAACAGAGGAAAATTAGAAGCCAACCACCCTCTTCTCTCATGGACATCAGTCTTTCCCAGTCCCTCTTTTGTCTCAGCCTGCCATTCTCCTACTGGATTAAGTTTTTTCTGTCTATTCTTGGAACCGTGAGGAATGATTGCAGAAATGTCAGACACTCTCATCTCCTCATCTCCTGGTCCTCCGCAGCTCTGTTTTCCAAAACTTCATCCGATCAGCCCAACTGGCTGCTTCCTCTGCTCCCTGCTGGAGAGCCCATGTCATCACATGGATTTTCCCCATTACAGGTTTATGAGCAGCATCCTCTGACTGGCTCTTGTTCTTGCTTAGCGATCTTCAGTGCCTCCTCAGCTTCTTATAGCCCTCCCTGTGGTGGCTGCTACAACCTTTTATAACTTCTCTGCCAGTTTTCAGTTCCATCTCACCAGCCCCTTTCTTGCAGAAGGCCTTACCTCCTACTTTCCGGAGAAAACAGATGGCCTCAGGCAAGGGAGCTTGCAATTTCCCCTTCCTCCTCCTAGCTCTTCAGCCTCTGCTGCCTTTCCTGCCCACTGAGTTCCTCTTGAGGAGCCCTGCAGGCTGCGTGTCCATCTGTACCTCTGCCTTCACCTCCCCTTGGGCCTATGAGTTCTTCTCGATATTGAGTCAGCTGAAGCTTTTTCTCCACTGCCTGTAGAAGAGCTCCCTGCACAATCTCATGTTAAAAAAGGAGTTATTTGTAATGTGTATGTCTGCCCCCAAACTACTTCCTGTCTCTCCTTTATCAGACTTCTTGCTTGAAGAGTGTGAACATTCTCATTCTACATATCATTTCTGATTTCATGTGGTCCCGAACCCATCACCATCACCATCATCCCCAATGGAATAAACTGGCTACAGGTCTACTGGCTTCCTTTCAAGCCCCATTTTTGACTTCTCTTAATGTTAGCAGTGTTAACTATCCAATTCTTTTTGAATTTTACCTTTGGTTGACTTTCAAACTGGTAGTTTTCAGACTGCCCCTTCTGTGGAATTGGGTGGCTGGCCAGCATGTGTGACATTCAATCAGTGTGATCTCAGTGACTTCACCTGCAGATGGGGCTAGATGGGACATGCATGTAGAGTTGTTAAAGTAAGCTAAGTCAGTTAATGAAGTGCCTTTCATTAGTACTCAGTTCATGTTAGTTTTTGTTATCACTACCTTCCCCGGGTCATGGCCTGTTGCTAAGCAATTGACTCGATAGGGAGTTTATTATCCTTTATAAAAGTTTAATGTTTAGAAGGCCAGTAAAATAACCTAATCTGAAGTTGTAGAGGGCAAGACTTGAATCAGAACCCAGAAAAATCCTAATTCCAAATCTAAATGAGACATAGAGGCAAATGCCAAGATCTAGGCCAGAGCTGTATCAAAGTGGGAGAAATTTGGGAACAATGGAAAGACTCTAGGACACATGCCACAAATATTATTAGCTGATGGGTGAGCGGTAGTATTATAGACAACTATGTTAGATAGAAATTAATACGCAGTCAGAGAGGGATTGGGGCCTGGAGGAAGTCAGTACAAAAAATAATGATGTCAGAATTGTGGCTGGAGGCAAATCTGAAGAAAGCCAGACCTCAGACTGGAGACGCCATAGCTAGGCCTGCATACCTTCCTATAGATAAACAGCAACTCGAGATTATACTGTAATTATCACCATGCAGTCCGGTGGGCCCAGCCAGATAGACATCAGACACATAGGAGGGTGTCCAGAACATCTAGACCCATATCCGCCACTCTTTCCAAGAATTCCTTTGATCTTTTCATATACATGACTATAGTTCGGTACTAGATCAATGCTAGTTAAGCAGCTGTACTTGTAATCCTCTAGGTTGATTGTAATCTGACCCACACTGTATCCATATTGTGTCTTTGCTCTATAAATTACCCCTGACAAAGCCTTGGTGGCCACTCACTCAGGACCCCTCCTGAAAATCCAGGAGCTATTCTTTTCTTTACTTTGAATAAAGCTCTCTGAACTTCCTCCTTTGGTTCACACCTTCATTCCTCAATGTTGTGAGACCAGAGACTCAGCACATCTGACATCTAACAGGTTGGCAGTTATTTCTTCCCATAGTAGTAGAGACATTAGATGAGGTTGAAGCCGACTGTTTCCTTATTCCCCCCTTACTTCTATACCCAAGCATTATGTATCTCTTGCTGGCCATCTCTTTCTACCCCCTTAAATATTTGCATTTAAAAAAAATGTTCTTTTCTTCTTTGGCTTCTCGGCTTTATTCACAATTCAATGCCTGATGTCTCTAATATCTATTCTGGGTACTACTTACTGCGAAAGTGTTATTCTCTATGTTCATTTTGGTACTCTCATCTCCTGAAGATTATTTCATAGCTATCTCAAATCAAACACACCTGATAAACCCTCGTGATCTTGTGCACACCTTTGTTCTTCAGATGGATTTCTTATTTAGGGATCACTATTCTATTAGTTGCCACAATTAGAAATTATGGATCCAGAGTTGCCTCTTTTCTTTTCAGAAAAGAGTGTGATTCTTTCCATTTCTGGTCACACTACTACAGGTCTTCATTGTATTTCATCTGGGCTGTGACCTGGATACTTAACTGATGCCCTTCCCACTTTTTCACCTTTTTCTCCTCCTTCCTTGATCTGTCTTCTAGACTTCTTACAGAGGACAGATATTTACACAGTAAGTTTCAGATACCGTAGAATGACATCCTAGTCGTTGTTGCCAAATGTGCTGGTCGCTTATGTTTCTGGTGTTTTTTTATTCAGTGTCTCGGGGTGTCGTTTTGTTAGGCGGTGTGGGCCTTATTTCCAGCTGGACCCCATGGTGCCATCTCCCCATAGCTCCTTTGGCTCTAATGAGTGAGCTTGGGCACAGTGTGTACTGTGTTAGAGCTTGTGAGACCAACATCACTGTCACTGTGGTCCATGCAAGAGTGGGGACAGCATAGCAGTTCAGGTGACTGTGGTGCAGACAGCAGATCGTGTGGTGTGGGCATCATGTGCGACAGGGTTTCCTTGGGCACTGTAGATGTCAGCTCTGGTTCTGGCAGGGCCCTCTGGACTGGTGCAGTAGCAGTGGTGAGGGGCTTGAAGAGACTGCTGTGGGCCCCCGAGACCACAGCGCCCCTCTGCGGCAGGCGGTCCTCGGCGGTCCTGAGAGTGGCATGAGGTCAGAGAAGGAGTGGGGCAGCCAGCGAGGGGACCACGTAGTGCAGAGTGGTGGTAGCACCTGCTTTGGTGCTCCTCTCTGCTCCTCCTGCAGGGGTGCCTGCCCAGGCGTGGGACGCTGCACCCTGCAGCCACGTGCACCCAAGAATGAGCCAGTGGCTGAGGCTTCCCACGCCATCTCTTTCAGCCATAGTTCCTGCCAGGGAGCTGGTAGGAGTGTGATGCTGCCAGAGCTGCGCAGTATCTCTGCAGATCTCCTTTGCCACCCACCACTCCGGGGTGCAGTGACAGCAGAGGGTGCGTCCAGGGTGCTCTGCACATCCTGTGGGCTGGCAGGGGGAGGGGCAGCAAGAACCAAGTCAGAGTCTGCCCTCAGTTACGGCACAGGAGCAAATCCACAGGCATCTGGGCTTCCCCCCACCCCTGGTCTCATGTTCTTGAGCATGGCGCCCCCACCTTGCTCTGTTTCACCACGCCCACACCCACAGTGCAGGCCAGAGTCAGAGTCACTCTGCTGAGCCATGCTGGGATTCAAGACAGCTGCCTGCGGAGCCGGTGCAGTGCCAGGTCTCTTGTGTCCCAGAGGTGGAAACGTGCAGAGAGTCTGCCCCGGAGCAGCCTGGACTCCGGCGTGGCTCGTTCCTCACCGTGGCTCCTGGAGGCAGCCGGCGCCCTGCGCACTTGCTGGGAGATGATGTGAGACCCTTTTGCTGCAAGGTGCCTGTGCAGACTAAAGCTTGCTTCCCTAAGTGGGCCGCAGGGCTGTGAAGATTGTGTCATTCTCCCAAGCCGGAGCTTCCAGCGTCTGCTCTGTTGTGGTTTGGGTCGCAGTTGTCCCCCCAAGCTCATGGTTCAGAGGCTCTTGGACGGTGGTTAGATGAGAGATGACGGGGGTCCAGGTGCTCACTGGCTGCGGACGCTGAGGTGGGTGGAGGGCTGGATGAAGGAAGCAGGTCTCGGGGGGGGGGGTAAAAGGAAGGACAGATTCTTGGCGCCCTCCTCTTTGTGCAACTCTTCCCTTTGTGCTCTGCTTTCTGGCTACAGCTAACCAAGCAGCCCTCTTCTGCCCCGCCCTCCTGCTGTGATGCTTCTGCCCCAGGGTCAGGCCCCCAGGACTGAGCCCCCTAAAGTCATGAGCCAGAATAGCCTTTCCTGGGGTGAGCGGCGTGTGTTGGGTGTTTGGTCATAGTGACAAGAAGCTGACCAGTGCCTGTCCCGATAGAGTCTCTCCCACTCTGACCTCCTGGAAGAGGGGACTCCCTCTGCCTGGCCAGGGAGCCAGGGCGGCAGGTGCAGGGGCCTTTGTTTCTCCTGCTATGCTGCTGTCCCAGGTCTCTGAGTCTTAAAGGGCTTCAGTCTCGTTCTTACCAATTTCCAGGTTCTGCTACAATCCCCTCCGGAGGCAGCCATGCACCTGTGCAGGCAGAGGAGAGTGAATGGGGCTTTATTCAGTTGGCTAACATCTGCTTCCGGCTGGCTCACATCTGCTTCCGTCTTTCCTCCTGCGCAGAGTGGACCTGACAGGCCTGCCACTTGCCCTGGAAGATCCCTCTGCATCTTCCCGCCTCAGCCACAGTGCTGCCTTCTGTGTAGCCTCATCTGACCTTCCCACTGCTCAGCTAAAGTAGTCCCCCGCCCTGTAATGCAGGACATTTTGGGGGGGCACTCTTCATGCTTTTATTGCTGTTTGTGTCTGTTTTTGCTGCTAGATGATGGTCTCCTTGGGACAAAGATCTTGACTCATTCATCTTTATGGTCATAAAATCTCAAAAATTCCTGGCGCATAGTGGGAACACCTTAAGTGTCGAATTATTTCCTATAGAATTATTCAATAGTGTATAATACACACACATATATATTCTATGTATTAATAGTATGATCATTTAATTTCAGGAATTATATAGCAAATAATGTAATATACTTAAAATCAAAATCAGAACTATGAAATAGATAACGTTGTTTGCAATATCGAAGTAATATTGAGAACAGTTCAAATTTTCTTTCATGAGTACACCTTTGGCCAGTATAAGAATGAGCTAGTAATACTGTACCATAATTGATTTTTCCAGTCATTAATTAAATGCCACCAATTTAAATCTGGTCTGACATATATTGCATAGACATATGGCAAGTTCTGTAAGAATCATTAAATAGTACAAGCCAAGGACTTCATACAAATTTACTAAAACAATTCTTCCACATTTTGATGTCTAAATGGAAGAGTTATAACAGTGTCATAATAAATTAATATTTATGGCATCATGGGTCACCATGAAATGTATGCCATGTGTGTCATAAGAAAATCAGTCGTGAGTGCTACTGACACAACTAAAGTCGGGACTGGGGTAAACCTGTCAGTACTGTGCGTGTGAGGAACATGAGTAGATTTAGAGGAGAACCACTAGACTTTACAAAGTGGAAAAATGCAAATATTGGTGGTTTTCTCTATTGACTGTAAACCTCAAGTAAAGAAAAATGCAAAACAAAATAAAAATCTGAACTCTTCCCTGAGGCAGCTATATCATAGGGATATAAAGTTGAATACACAGCGCCAAAGATCCTGCCCTGCAGTCAAGGATGGATGTGGAAACAACTACATTCCATTGCTTTTCTTGGGTCGATTTCTTCATCTCCTTCAATTTTGGTACTCAAGACAGATTAGGCTAATTCTGGCTACTGTAACAACCAAAAGAAAATGATGATGGCTCATACACAACAAAAGTTTCTTTCTTTCTTACCAGGTGGGGAATGGAGTAGATAAGGGAATGGACTGTGTTCTGTTCAGGGGTCTGAGGAGGCAGGCGGATGAAAGACAGCTCTGACACACTGACCTCATGATGTCTGGAGTCAGCTGGGGGTGACAGCGCAGAGGGGCTTTCACAGGCCAGGCCCAGAAGTGGTGTTTTCCATCTGCTCACATTTCACTGGCAGGAATGCACTACATGGCCATGATCTAACTGGATAGGAAGCTGTGAGTGTTATCTATCTGTGTGCTCAGGAAGAGTAGGACTTCGCAGTCTTTGCTCTATCTAAAATGTCAACATTCCCCCTAGATCCAAGGACGGTGGCTGTCTGACCAGCTTTTATTTAGCCCCATGTTTTCTCTGTCCTGGTGTTGTCATATTTACATATTTACATTACTTCATTTCCTCCAGACTAAACTCCTCAAGGTAAAATCTATCAGGCTGGTTCCAGTTGTTTCTCAAAGGCTCGGCACAGTTCCTAGTCCTGAGTTGGCACTTACTAAATATCGCCGTTCCGCTCTTGGTTTTCTCTTTTTTATTACAGCTCGCTGGACTCCATGTCTGTGCCTACCACTCTGCGGAAATTGTTCTTGCTAAGTTAACATCAAATCAAATGCCAAATATAGCAAGTACTCTTTGGTGTCTGTGTTATTTGATTCAGCACACTGGCACTTACCATTTCATTTTGATTTCTCATCTACTTCTGAGGTTTGCAACTTTGGCTTCCTAGTTCTTAGGCAAACTCATTTTCCAAAGGGTTGTAGGTACAAAGGAAAGCTGTTGGGGGTTAAGTGCTTGCGACCTCAAAGATAAATAAAGTCTACTGTATACTTTTTAATGGTGTGAGAGCCTAGAAGCCCTATCAGATAAGGAGTGCTGGATTTTGGAAGTTCAGTGTGTGAAGGAAATGCTAGAGGAGGAGAGGGGAACCTAGAAACAAACGGAAAGATACAGAGAAATAACAGAAAACAGATGACGGATACAGAGACCCTCAGAAAGAAACGGAGACCAGAAAGAGAAATCATAATTGTCAGGGAGCAATTTCTGAGGGAACAGGAAGCAACTAATGGGATTGTCTTTGAAAAGAAGCAGTAGCTGGGCGTGGTGGTGCAGGCCTGTAGTCCCAGCGCTCCGGAGGCTGATCCAGAAGGACGGCCAGGAGTTCAAGGCCAGCCTGAGCTATCCAGCAAGACCCTGTCTCAAAAAAAATAAATAAAATAAAATAAAACATAAAAAAGAAGCAACCTTTGTGAACAAACAAAAATAAGAAAAAAACCCACTATTTTTGCTTGTGGTGACCCATGTTTGATATGCTGTACAAAATACTTTCACTTATGTAGTTTTACTGTCAAATAGAGGTAGAAATTTGACTGGCTTTCTTGGATTTACGATCATGCAGCTAAACAAGAAAAGGAAATTGAAAGGAAAAAGAGAAAACGTTAGCTCCCTTAATCACAGAGTAATTCCTGTAAAACTGCAGATTCTCTGCTTCTTTGTATTATGAGGAAGATGAAACTCATTGGTAGAAACTCTATCATTGAAATCTTTTAGTAAATTTAGTAACAGATAAGGAATAGAAACAGACTCAGTTACTGTATTCAGAAGATAAACTTATCCAATGCTGTCCAAGGATCTGTATTTCTTTTACAACTCATTGTAAGTGTTTATTATCTGTATTAATTATTTTTGTCCTGAAGCAAACCTGAGTTTCTGGATCAGAGGCAGAATATTATTACATAAGGCAGTAATTCTATCTGTTACCCAAGTCTCCCTCTCCCCTTTTATGCGTGATGTTGTTCTTTACATACAAAGAGCTTTTCACTCTACCAAGAAGAAATTATGACTTTCAGAGTTTATAGGGGACCTTCTGTACAGCTTCCAGAGAAAAAGGAAGGGAGAGAGGGAGGGGGGAGGGAGAAAGAGGGGATGAGAGAGAGAGAGAGAGAGAGAGAGAGAGAGAGAGAGAGAGAGAGAGAAGGAGGGAAGGAGAAAGAGAGAGAGGAGAGAGAGAAACAGAGACAGAGACAGAGACAGAAAGAAGGGGATTCGATCTCCCCAATACACGCAAACCCTGACTTATGGTGGTTTGATTTGTGATTTTATTTATTTATTTTTTTTACTCTGTGATGGTAGAAAACTGTACCTTGATTTCTGAATTTTGATCTTCCCTCAGCTGGTGACACAACGCTGGGCAGCAAAAAGCCACATGTGCTCTGTAGTGTACTGTGTGGCTAAACTATGATGTTTGGTAGGTCAGTTGTATTAAATGCATTTTGACTGATGATATTTTCAATGTACGATGGGTTCATTGTTATCCAACCCATTGTAAGCTTAAGGAGCACCTGTATATACAAATATCCTCTAGGTTGAGAAAGTAAAGGCTCTTATTTTACAATCCTTTGGAATGTAAGTGAATGTCCTGGGTTTCTCTTGATTTGAAATATGAGCACATTTCTCTCTGGAAGTCTTTATTCATTCTTTAACTTCTAAGACATTTTTTAACTCATGTGATAGTCAGCTTTCCATTAATATAACAAATACCTGAGAAAATCAACTTATAAAGACAAAAGGTTTATTTTGGCTCAACTTTTCAGAGGTATTGGTCCGTGATTGGTTGGCCTCATTGCTTTGGTCCTGTTGTGGCATCATGGCAGGAGGGTCTGGGAGAGCAAACCTCTTACTACATGGCCAGGAAGTAAAGCAAGGGCAAAATAAATAAACTAAAGCCTCACTGTCCCCTTTGGCAGCACACACTCAGTGACCTAAAGACTTCCCACTGGGCCACCTCTTAAATGGTCCAGCCCTCCCAGTAGTGCACTGGTTGGGACCAAGCTTTAACACTTGGACATTGGGGGCCACTTACTCAAACCATAGGCCCCAGTTTTCTTTGTTCACAGGACATTAACAATTCACAAGCATTAAAATACCTATTCTTTTACATGAAAAATGGTAATCTAAATACTAATAATGTAAAATTCCAGCCATGTGAAGTAACAACATTTCTGTTTTCAAGTACTTTATAAAATTGCTACTTTAAAATGATTTAAAAATAATCACTGTGTTGTGTGTTTTTTCACCAACCCCTCATCTAACTAGAACATAAGATCTTTGAATGTTTTAATTTAAACCAATTCATAGGTGCACACTCTGTGGCTACCTATGCATATTTGTTCTTTGTGAAAAATTCAAATTATTCCCTTAATGACTCCAGAAAAGGGATAACTTGGTACCTCTTCACAGAATTATTCCTGACTTCTATTGTGTCCACTCAAAAAGTATTTATTAGTAATTTAGTTTGAAACACAATGATATCAGAAGAAAATATGACTGAGAGTCTATGACATTTTCAACCACCTTCTCTAACAAGCTGAACAGGTGGTAACTATTTTCATTGCTTGCCCAAAAGCATGCCAGGGAACCTGAGTTTTTGTCAATATAAGGTTTTTGTTCCACATGAAACAATACCTCTTTAGAGAACTGGAAGAATATGCATTAAAAAGATATTGAAAAAGAAAGCCATTCTTTACTTGTATTTCATGTTAATTTCCTTTTACTGCCCTGATTTTCCCTGAGTTAGGAAACACCATTGTTTCAATGTAGTCAATGTAATTCAATCAGTCTTTTTTTTAACACCTAATATGTTCCAGATGCTGGGCTGGGGACTGGAGCTACACCCATGAGTTAAACTCCTCATCTCGTTCAAAGTTTTGGTCTGGTAGATAGGATCCAGTTATGAGTATTTGTATTCGATAGGATGCACCCTGAGACTTTAGACATAAAGAAGAATTCTGTGAGCACTTCTCTTCCGCCAAATGCAGAGCTGCTGCACCGTGTGGGGTGATTGAGCAGCTCTGTGTCACAGAGGCAAGGAATCTGCACTATGTTGTTCTTGCTATATGGGCAAAGCCACAAGGATCACTTTCCTGTTGGTAGGAGGGAGAAAAAAGCAAGTAGAGGGCATGCGGTTTATCTTTAAGGATGCGAATATTCTAGAAGCTAAATATTTCCCTCTGTCCTAACCACTGTTCTGAACCTAGACTAGCTACAAGGAGAGCTGGAAATTCCTGTACGTTATCTACTGAGTTTTATGTGCCTATCGAATGCTGGGAGTTTTATTACTGTGGATGGAGGTGGGTGCTGGGCGACCGTTAGCCTCTGAAGTAGTAAGTCTGCAGTGCCTGGACCTGACTGATAACCAATCTGCAGTCTGTCTTCTTGCTCATCTTGTGAGCCCTGCTGCAAGTCAAGTTTTTGTGGGTTTTAGTTCCTGATCCCTCTAAATTGTGTCCCAGCCAGCTGCATTATGTGGATTAGGGCTGATTGATTCTCAAGAATGGCACAATGAAATGTTAAGCTGTGTGACAAATGGATGGATTAGCATGCGGACGATGCCGTCACCTTATCTGTCTCCTTCACCTTGTTTTCTCAATCTCTCACAGCATCTGGAGGTTCTGGAAAGCACATTGATTGGAGGATGGATGGATAAATGAATGAATGAATGAAGACCGAGTGACTCTTTCGGAATGTTACCATGTGGCTCTGAGTTTCACCTGCTTTGAAATACAGACGTATTTTTTTCCAGATGTCTCTCTGAAACTTCTGTGACTTGTCTTTTACCCAGTTTCCAGTTCACTTTGTTCAGAGAACTCTGACAAGAGAGAAATATTAAAATACCTCTACGAAGTCCAGAATATTATTTACCTAAGCATGTACAATTCCAGGCTTTCACAGTAAAAATATTCGTGTTCCATGAATAACATCTGTTATTATAGGGCCTCCGACTTACTGTTTTCCTACTTTACTTTTATCTATTTCAATAAATCAGTTTTGGGGGACAGAAAAAGTACTGGGCATGGGGCTTTTTACCTGACTGAATTTTTCAGGCAAAGTGTTATTTGCATTTCTTTTACCTTTTGTAATAGCTATTCAAGATATTTGAAGACAAATAATAGTTCAAAAATATGTAAAATTATAAAATTATAGAAAAGAACATAAAAGTCATCAGTGTATTTTCCATATAGGAAAATTGAGACCCAGATAAGAAAAGTCTGTGAGTTACATGAATTATTCATATTAGAGCTTTTGGCTTTCCAATCTTTACTCTCTTTAATATAGCTCTGATCCACTGATTCTGAACTTCTGGCATCTAAGCAGGTTGATTTGAGGCTCATAGTCACATTGGTTACTTGTAATGTGCACTTTTCTTTCTTAATTCTCAAAATATGATCCCTTGACAGTAACATCAACACCAGTGTTATTTGGGAACTTGAACAAAGTGCAAATTTTGGGGTCTCACCCAAGACCCAGAAACTCAAATTCCGGAGACGTGTTGTTGTAACATGTTTGTTAAAATGCTACTCTGAGTTTTGCCAATCTTCTTTTGGCAAAACAGTGTTTGCCAGGCCAAAACTGTCAATTTTCTCTGGGTACGGTGTCTTTGTGTTTTGCCGCCTGCGATGCTATCAGCTGTCTGGCAGAGACGGGTGTGTTAGTTTCACGCTTGTCCTCCCAATGGGCTCTGCGACCAGAATGTCAGGCGGCTTCCTAAGGTGTCCACGAGAGAGTGCTCACAGCCAGGGCGGTCCTGGTCTCTCCAAAGTAAGGGACTTGACTCTGAATTAAATACTCTAATAGTCTAGGGAACCAGCTGACCCGTTTCCTATTCTCAAACAGTTGCTTTCCACAGAGCGGAACTTGGGACTATGGAGTGTAGATAGTGAGATCTTGATCACACATTCTTACTTAAACTTTGGATTTTATCAGTGGAGAGAGTGAGTCTTAAATAAACATTATCCTTTAAAAATTTACTCAAGTGGTTAGCTCTGATTATTACGAAGGGGAAACTCTGGTGTTTGGATTTCCAGATTTTTCTAGAGACAGAGTATATATATTGCATCCTAAATATATGAAAATTTTGTAATTTATTTAACACATTATAGATCCAAATCTAAGCTCCCGTGAGATGCTTATATTTATGATCACAAATATATCTTTACATTTGCTTTTACCTTGACACTTACTTTTTTCTTTATATTTACATTTGTTGTAAACTTTTGATGTTGAACTTTAAAAAAATTGCTCCCTTCAAGTGCACATATTTCTATAGCATTATGACTTGAGTTGATTTTATCACCTAGTTGAAGTTCAGACCTTTCTCAGTGAAAAGCTTGTAGACAAAAAGAAAGAGACAGAACCAGATTTAAAAATCTGCCTGGATTATCCATTATCGTGAATGCTAGTTGAGTGTCTGTAAGTTACTTATAATCTCTAAGTCTCATTTTCTATGTGAATGAAAGAAGAATAAAAAGTGCTTAGCACAATTTTTGGGTGCATTATACTAGATGGTTAACTTTGGTCCTTTCCTGTCTTTAGCTATGGTAAAAAAATATTTTAAAAAATAGAATGGATTTTCTCAAAAAATATGAAGAAGCTAGCCATTATTTTTCCTTCTTTTTTTCTCCTAGTAAAACTAAAATCCTACATATGATTTTGAGGAGACAATAAAATAACTTACAAAATAATAAGTATATGTCATTTGTCATGTTAGTTGATTTTTGTTGTTGGAAACCTTTACATTTTTTGTTAACTAAAATGCAAGGAGACAATGTTCTGCTCGTATTATTTTAGGACTGATCTGTCACTTGGCTCCAAAGGCCAGGGCTGGATTCTGACTGTCTGAATGTCATTGAATTCCCAGCTCTGGGCAGTTTGTGTTGATACTGAGCATCTGTTGATTCTTCAAGACAGACTTAATTTGTAGTCCTAAAACAAGGGAGCAGGCAGCTAATCCTTGTGCATTATCTGTATCATCGAAGTGGTGAAATTTATTATTATTTTGGTGGTTTGTGCATGATAGCTCCCTAACTTTGTTTCTGGTTTTGGTATGGAGCAATTAAAAACTAGATGGAGAGTCTGCCTTTGTTTTTATTCATTTCAGAACTTGCAGGGGATTTAGAATGAAGTGAAAATTTGTTGATAAGCAGAGTACGGAATGACTAAATTCGCTACAAAAGTTTTCTGACTACAGGCCAGTGGCAAACATAATTTAAGGTGACCTCAGTGAGTCAAACCTTTGTATAACCTATTTCCTTTGGGTGATGATGGAAATGGATTTGCTTTTAGTCAATAAAACATGGCTAAGGTAGTAGGAAAGTACCTTCCTTGATTACCTTTGCAAGCATCCATGTCAGCAGACTGAGTGCAAGGTCCTCGTGCCTCTTGGAAGAACTGAGCCCTCATCTTGAATGAGGGTCATAAGCCTGTCTGTGGCTTGGGGTGGCCTCAGCAAGCTGACAGCAGCCCCTGGTTGACAGGAAGTGAGGAACTTCAGTATGATAACCGCAAAGAACCAATTTCTGCCAACCACATTTGCACATGGAAGAGAGACGTGTACTCCAGAAAGTTCTTCGCCTGCCTGCACCTTGTGAGACCTGAGCAAAGGACCCAGTAGGTTGTTGAATAGACTCAAGACCCACAAACACTCTGATAAGAGGTGCTTGCTGTGTTAAGCCTTTAAGTTTGTGACAATTTGTTATACAGTATCAAAACCTGAACCAACATCCTCTGGTTTACCCTTATCAGACTTCAATTTTTCCTTTTAAGTGGATGGGATTTATGGAACGATGCAGTCTGGGGATGTTGTCAGGCACATCTATACTTCTATGTCTGGAAGGATGTAGGCACATTTATGTGTAATGAGTCCTGAGTTATTAACTTGTTAGTACTAGAAGCATATTTCTCATTGTTGATCTTTCCTGTTAGCAAGAAATTCACTGCTTACTTAGATATGTCAACTGGGGCTTTCACTTTGTAATGCAGCACATGGAGACAGAAGGAACCGTTTTTCACACAGAGTTCTCCAAAAGAGTTTGCACAACTGGTTTTATTCTTCCTTCAACAATTAAGGAGGTTTTACTCAGTAAAGGTATTTTGCTTTTTTTTAAAAAAAAATTCATTTTATTGGAACATTTTAGATATACATAACAATAACATCCATCATAGGGAACCTCTAAATGCTATATTTTGAGTCTTCTTTTTCCCCCATTCCCCTCCCCTCCTTTCAACCCTCTTCCTCTCCTTGTTTACAAAAGTGTCGTTTCCATTTTTCCTTCCATTTTCTTTTCTTCCTTTCCCTTCTCTCTTTCCTCCTTCTCTCCTCCCTAGTTTACCTTTCTATTTGAACATTTTCTTCCTATTTCATAATATCTATTATACACTTTTGTTTTTATTTACGCTTTTGGTTTCTTACACTAGAGAAACCATGTGCTATTTAAAGAAGCGTGTCCAATGTATTTCACTTAGGCATATGGTCTCAAGGTACATCCATTTACCTAGAAATGTTCCAAGTTTATCCTTTTTAATGGTAGAATAGTACTCTATTGTATAAAAAAAACCCCATATTTTCTTTAGTCATTCATTAGTCAATGAGCATTTGGGCTGTTTCCAAGATTTAGTTATTATAAATTGTGCCACTGTAAACTTGGGTGTGCGTATATTCCTGTAGTAAGATGCTTTTAATTCTTGCTGGAAAATAACAAGAAGAGGAATAACTAGGTCAAATGGAACCTGTAGTTTTAGTTTTCTGAGGAATTTCCACACTGATTTCCACAATACTTGCGGCAGTCCACACTCCCACAAACAGAGGAGAAGGATCTATTTTTCCCCACAGCCCTGCCAACGTGTTATTAGTTCTTGACAGTAGCCATTCTTTCTGGAGTGAGGCAGAATCTCAGTGTTGTTTTAATTTGCATCTCTCAAATGACCAGTGATGGTGAATATTTTGTCATATATTTATTTGCCATTTGTATTTCTGCATCTGAAAGGTGTCTCTTCATTTCAGTTGCCCATTTTTGGATAAGGTCTTTAAATTTGGGGGTCTGATTTTTTTGAGTTCTTCATATAGTCTAGATATTAGTCCTTTGCCTGAGGAACAGCTGACAAAGAAATTTTTCCCACTCTATGGTTGTCTCTTCACTTTCTTGGTGGTTTCTTTTGCTGTGAAAAAAACTTTTTAATGAAATGAGATCCCAGTTGTTGATTCTTTGTGATATTTTCTTGCAATTAGGGTTTTGTTCATAAAAATCTTTGCCTACATGTGTGTCTTTAAGAGTTCTATCTATTCTATCTTCCAGCAGATTTAATGTTTCTGTTTTAATATTTAGATCTTTGATCCATTTTGATTTTAGTTTAGTGCATGGTGAGAGATATGGGTCTAGTTTTAGTCTTTAGCATGTGGAAAGCCTGTTTTTCCAGCACCATTTATTAAAGAGGCTTTCTTCCAGTGAGGGTGTTTGGCCCCTTTGTCAAAGATAAGGTGGCCGAATGTGTTTGGAGTTGTTTCTGCACCTTCTAATGTGTTCCATTGTTCCTTGGGTCTGTTTTTTATGCTACATTTTTTTTTTTAATCACTGTAGCATTATAGTATAATTTCAGGTCAGGGATTGTGATCCCTCCTGCATTGCCTTTGTTGCCCAGAATTGCTTTTGCTATTCTAGGTCTCTTCTGGTTTCAAGTGAATTTTAGGATTGTTTTCTTTAATTCTATGAGGTATGCTATTGGTATTTTGATCTGGATTGCCTTAAATCTGTATAACAATTTTGGGATTATGGCCATTTTCACTACATTGGTTCTTCCGATCCAAGATGGGATATCTTTTCATTTTCTGACATCCTCTTTGATCTCTTTTTTCAGAGTACTGTAGTTTTTCAATATGAAGGTCTTTCACTTCCTTCAGTAGATTGCTTCCTAAGTACTTCAAATATAACTTCATTGACTGATATTGGGTTATTTAGAATTTTTATAATCTTCTTGATTCAGCTTTGGTAATTCATATATGTCTAGGAATCTGTCCATTTCTTCTGTGTTTTCCATTTTAATTGAATACAGTTTCTTGAAGTGTGGATTAATGATCTTCTGGATTTCTGCAGAATTCATTGTAATTTCATCCTTTTCATTCCTAATTGGATTTGAGTCTTTTCTTTCCTTTTTTTTGATAAGGTTGGCTAAGGGTTTGTCAATTTTATTTAATATTTCAAGGAATCAACTAAAAAAAAAAAACAAGAACCAACTCTTTGATCTATTGATTCTTTGTATTGTTTTCTTAGTCTCTATTGTATTAATTTCTGCTCTGATCTTTATAATTTCCTCTTGCATATGAGCTTTGGGCTTGACTTGCTCTTCTTTTTCTAGAAGTTTGAGGTTCATTAGATTGTTTCTGTTGAGCTCACTGTGTTTTTCTGTTATGGGTATTCACCATTATAAATTCCCCTTGTAGGACTGCTTTCATTGCATCCCTAAGTTTCGGTATGTTTTATTGAGATTATTTTTAAGTTGTAGAATCTGTCTAATTTCTTCTTTAATTTCATCCGTGACCCATCAGTTGTTCAGGAGGGTGTTTCCATGTGTTTATGGAGTTTTTGTGGTTTCATTTTGCCATTAATTTCCAATTTCATTGCACTATGATCTGATAATATGCACTTCCTTTTCATTTCCTGAAGTATGTTCTATGAGCTAGTATGTGGTCTTTTTTGGAGAATGTCCCATGTGCAGCTGAGAACAATGTGTATTCTGATGTTGCAGGGTGGAACACTCTGTAGACATCTACTAAGTTCATTTGTCCAAAAGTTTGGTTCAGTTCTGCTATTTCTTTGTTGATTTTTTATCTAGTTGATCTCTATTGTAACGGTGGAGTATTGAGTCCCCCCTTTGCAATTGTGTTAGTGCTTATCTGATTGTTCACATCCCTGAATATTTGTTTTGTATAGTTGGGTGCACAGATATTTGGTGCATATATATTTATGATTGCTTTATCTTCCTCTTGGAGTATTCTCTTTACAAAGATGTAGTGGCCTTCTTTGTCTCTCTTAATCAGTCTTGACTTGAAATCCACTTTGCCTAAAAATAGAATAACTACCCTGCTTTTTTCTGGGTTCCTGTCACATGGAGTATTGTTTTCCATCCTTTGACTTTCAGTCTGTGAATTTCTTTTTGAGTTAAGTATGCTTCTTTTGCATTTTAATTACTCGTCTTGCCTGAAAGATTCATTCTGTTGTGGTTCGTGGAGTTGTAGTCTTTGTTATCTCTTTCTATAATACCCTTCAGAACATTTTGGCAGATGTGCTGGGTTGGTGGTCATGAATTTCTTTTTTTTTTTTTTTAATTTTTTATTTTTACCAAGAACATGTATTGGTACATTGTATACATACTGATCATAATCAACATGGTTATTTTGTACCTGTACATGACACATCTTTAGGTATTCTTTTTCATGGCAGTATTTTATTTCTCCATCAATTTTGAAAGACAGTTTTGTGGGGTACATCAATCTGGGTTCGAGGGTGTTTTCTTTTGTTTTGGGGATTATTTGGGGGGGAGGCACTGGAGATCAGACTCAGGGCCTTGTGTTTGCTAGGCAAGCACTTTACCACTGAGCTAAATCCCCAACCCCAAGCTTGTTTTCTTTTAGGGCTTGTAATACGTCACTTCAAACTCTCCTTGACTCAAGGGTTTTCATTGAGAAGTAGGCTGTGATTCTGATGAACCTTCCTTTATAGGTCATTTGTTTCTTTTCTCTAACAGCTTTTAATATTCCTTTCTTGTGTTGAATTTCTGGAATGTTGACTATTTTCTATTCCTTGGGGTAGATTTTTTTTTTTGATCATGCCTAATTTTATATGTCTCACTTATCTATATATCAAGTTCTTTTTTCTTGGTTGAGACATTTTCTGCCATTACTTCTGTGAATAGGTTTTCAATGTTGTTTGTGCTATGTCCTGCTTTTTCATTCATCTATCAGCTGTTCGATTAATTTTTCATGATCCCTTGGTATTTTCATGAAATCTTCTTTTTCATGATCACTAACCACAATCCTGTCTTCTAGATCTGATATTCTGTCCTTACATTGGTTTATTCTGTTGTGATTACTTTCAATGAAATTGTTAATCTCCCAGATATCTTATTGAATCTCTTTCATCGATTCCATTTCTTTCCTATGTTGGGTGTTCATGGTTTCCATCATTTTCTTAAGCTCCTCTATTTTTTTCATCTGTATCTGCTCTAGATTCACTAATCATGCCCTTCATCATTATGGTCATAATCTCTGAAGTTGTCTGAGAAATTATTTCTGATTCGTTTTTTTCTATAGCCTCAATCATCTGCTTTGTTACTTTCACTGTTACCACTTCAGAGAGTCCAGGTGGTTGATCTTTTAATTGTTCCTCCACCTCATTGCCACCTGAGTTTGCCTTTGGTGAGCTGAAGGTCTGGGATTGCATCTTACTTCTGTGTCTTCTCATTTTATGTTTTTTTTTTTTAAATTTTTTTTAGTTTAATTCTTTCATCGATGCTTGTAAACTGTTTATGGTAGGTATCTTTATTGCTAATATTGAGAACTCTTAGGAAATGATTACTTCTCAGAGCTGTCTTCCACATGTAGTTGGCCTTTGAGTTTTGAGTCTGTTGCAAGGTCTACCTCTTTAATGTATTTGGCCTACCCCTGGTTCTTTGGCACTGGTCTGTAGTATTGTTTGTGACCATCAGGTGGTATCAGTGTTGGCATACAAAGAAGAACTGATTAAAACAATTATGTCACGTTGGCTAAAGTAGTACCATCAGTAATAACAATAACATCAAATACAGCCTACAAAATGATGAACTGTGGTAACTATTAACTTGCCACATATCACCATATGAACAAAATATGTAGTTATGTAACAAAATCTGAAACAAACTAGAATATTGTATACAGTCAGTATTCCCTCGATATGGCAATTTTACCTTCAGGGGAGAAAATTTGAAAGGGGTTAGGGGAAAAAACAGAGAAAGAGAAGAAGAGAAAGAGATTAGAAGCAAGGCTGGAGGACAAAAGATTCTGCAAGCTTTGGGAACTGGTGAAGAAGACAGGAGAGAAAGAAAAAAGGAAGACACAGAAGCAAGAACAGAAGAAAACAACAACGATAACAAAAAAGAAACTAGAAACAGTCTTCACACTGATATAAAAACAAGAATAAACAATCAGGAAAAAGAAAAAAATTAAAAATCAATTAAAAACTTAAATAAAAATAAAAAATAAAAAAGGGAAGGAAAGAAGAAAAGGAGGAAAAAATGTCCACTTCAGGGTGTGTCTCTGCTGTCACTGGTAGACAGAGGGGGCAGACTGAGCCCAGATCTGTGTTGACTGAGCCCAGCAAGCCAGCAGAGTCTTTACTTCCACTGAAGTTCAGGGTGCTTCCGGTTTGTGGCTGTGAGGCTGGAACTCGAGTTCAATCCACAATACTCCAAGCGCCTCCTGCTGGTTTGAACTTAGCTCCCTGCTGGTTTGAACTTGTCTGCTTCTTACTCTGATTCTGGGAGCTGCTAGATGGAGTCAACCTGCAGCTGTTCTGAGTTCAGATGACTCCTTTCGAAGATGGTGACTGGCCAATCACCCTCTCCTGAGAGACATCGGAACTCAAATAACTCACCAGCCACCACAGTCCACAGTGTCCACTGCTCCATTCCACTGATGTGTTTCTCTGTGGAGGCCTCTGGGATTGCCAGTGGTCACTGTGCCTCTGCAGGTTCAAGCCTCCCACACCATGAGCTGGGGCTCAGGGAGAAAGCACTGCTTGCCGCCTCCATCTTCTGTGTTGTGGTGCCCCTCTTCACTCTCCCTGTGGGCTCCATTTCTCACTTGAGATCCTTGCTGGGTCCTGGGGACCCACTTCCCTCCTCCTTCTCTTTCTCACATTGAAGTATTCCAGCCTCCGGATTCCAAGGCACAGAGAGGCTGTTTCTCTGCTGCTCACCATGCCACCATCTTTCTGCAGGTCCAGTGAGAGTATTTTGATGTAATATTTTTGAGAGTGTTTGATGTGAGGGTCCCTGAAAATTATAAATGATTCAGTGAGAATGATTGAAATCCATATTGTGGAAAAAAAAGAAAAAAACACTTAAGTATAGAATGAATGTAGGTTAAATATCATAAAGAACACATCCCCAATTTTTGATCCATTCTGTTTCTCATCAGTTAAATGACATCGGACTGTAACATTCACCATATGTGCCATATATGCAGTCATCAGAGATGTGACCAGAAGCCTCCAGAGGTTCACTGTCCTTTGTAAAATGAGGCAAGTGTACCAAAATTGTAGGATGTAGGAGGTGTGCCAGGATTAAATTTTATAAGTGGAGTGCAAAATACAGTATGGGAGATGCCTCAGATGCTCAATAAATTCTGCTCCTAAGTCTTCCTCTGCGTGTGTATGTGTGTATGTGTGTATGTGTGTGTGCCACACACACACACACACACACAAAGAGACATAAAGGAGCTAGTGGAAACACTTGGCATAGGAAAAAGTTTATTCTCTACTATGGTCTGTCTTGATATTTCCTTTTATCTTTCTAAACCTGAATCGTGGAGGTTTGAGAATGTAGCTGAGGGGTAGAATATTTGCCCGCCATGCATGAGGACCTGCATTCTATCCTAGCACTGCAAAAGGAAGGAAGGAGGGAAGGAGGGAAGGAAGGAGGAAAGGAAGGAAGGGGGGGAAGGAAGGGAGGGGGAAGGAAGAAGATAGGGAGAGGGAGGGAAATGTGAGTTTTGCCTATCCATTTTTTCCTGACATTGGTATTATACAGAATGATTTTTTCTTTTTCAGTTTAGCTTATAAGTGTTCAATGTACATTTTAAGAAGTATCATCTCTGTCAGTAAATTCTACAAAGCTTTGTTTTCTCTGTTGAAGCCTGTAAAATATACGTGTCTATTCCCTATTACTCAGAAATTGCTTCTTTTTCTGTCTGTGAGATGCCATAACTCAATTTCAATTTCTCTCTTGCATTTTATAACTGGTATTGTTTGCTACATCCGGAAGAATATGGTATTTTCAACTTCTTCAGGCTAGAAGTAACTGTGAGTGATAAAAAAGGGAAAGATGGAATCTCTCCCACTCTGCCTTCCTTGGGCAAAGATGTGAACTTTACAGCACAATTTCTGCAGGTTACAAAACCTTAAAGGTTGCTATGTCTCAGGAACGTGCTATATTTCTGAGTATCTTGTTTGGTGGTCTTGGGTATATCATGGGACTATGAGTTTCATAATGTTTGTAAGATACCAGGGTTATAACTTGGCAAATGATGTAATTTTTGTAAAATCATTCCCTGATTCCTTCAGGTGAATCTTAGTGATTAATCACATTTAGTGTGACTTATTTTCTGGTGCCACTGAATTTTGTAGAACATGGGCCAGTTGTGGAATTTGACACAAAGCTATGTGACTTCATGTAAGTTCATTGCCTTATAATGAGGGTATTGGTTCAATGGTAGAAGGTCTTTATAGCTAAAAATTTAGTCTTGATATATAGACTATTTTCTATTTACAAAAATGCACACTGTGCTTTTTTCCTCCTTGAGAATTGCTGCTGACAAGCAGAGTGCGTTTAGCACTTTACAGAGCATTTATTATGCATCTGGTAGGCAGCAGAACTTGGGAACTGGCAAATAATCACCAAGTGTTTAGCAGCCAATCACTGTGGGTATGTTTGCATGTGTGTGCACGTGCATATGCCTGTGTTTTCAGACATCTATCTCTGAGTGTAAATTGTAACCAGTTGGGATAAGAATGTTTATGAAGTATCCATTAATTAGAATAATGAGGGGAATATAGCACTATCACCACCTAAGGTCATATTTTTCCATTTTCTTGCTTTTGTTACTTTGGCAAATCTCAACCACTTGAATGTTAGTATCAGCATACAGATCAAGCGTAAGAAACAGAAGGGAGAAAGCTTGTTTGTATGTGTGATATGGCAATATCTGCAATTAAACGGGGGGAAAGGGTGGGGACTCAAATGTAGCTTTACGAGATTTTATTATACATTATTATTAACTGAGGTATGACTTAGATGTTTTTTATTTAAAATTTAAATTTTATCTGATAAATGACTTTTTCCATTCAGTGGCTTGCATGTGTGTTGCCTCCTGGTTAAATTACTAGTATATAAATTCATACTTTAATTATCACACTTCCATGTTCCTTGAAAATATTCACAGGAGGGGAATGGCTAATGAAAGTAGAGCTGAGGGTACTTAATTTGGCGAGAGGTTGACTTTCTGGGAATAGCTTCAAATATTTGAAGTCATGAGTGTTAATAGATGAACAAACGTAGTTTGACTTCAGGGAGTATACAGAAGACTAACAAGAGTTGAATTCTGATTCAGTGTAAGAATGAACCTTGTCACTGTGAGCTATTCATTGAGAGCTGCCTCCCTTGTGAAGGTATAAGCGACTGGTTACTAATAAGAATCAACAAAGCTGGCTGCGTGAAAGTTTCTCTTGGAGATGTTGTGTCTTACATAGAATGGCTTCATTTAGTGGACTGTTAGACTGGATGACTTCTTAAATTTTCTTCCCACATTAAGATTATATAGTTTACTGTTACCTCAGAGTCATCATCTATAAATTATCAATGCTTATAAGCAGAGTGTCTGTGCTAGAAGGTGTCCAAGTGGTCTCACGCTAAGATTTGGAGTGGAATGTGTCCTCAACTCACTCCCACACTGTCTGAAAGGACTGAATCTCAGCGGGCACCACAGTGAGCTATCTGGCTGTACATCCAAAGCCTGGAAACAAAATTCTGGCCAAGTAGACTGGGTTCATGTGTGTTAATGCCTATGGAAAGAGCTCCTTAGAGTTCAGACTCTCACTGAACATATAATAGTAGGCAGGAGGAGAGCAAGTTCAAGGCCAGTCAAAATAAGGGCTGGGGATATAGTTCAGTGGATGCGGCCCCTGCCTAGCATGTGTGAGGCCCTGGGTTCAATCCCCAGTACTGCTAAAACAATTCCCCAAGAAAAAACGTTAGCTACCTTTCTTTGAGAAAGGTCAAATAGTTTTGTTCTAGCTCTTAGCTGTACACTGTAGACTGTGTTAGCTGCATGTGAAACTCTACGTTGTGGACAGAAAACTATATTATGATTGAGCCTTGGAGGCCCTTCTTTAAAAGAATCACATATACCAAGTTAAGAAGAAAAGTGAATTATTTATTTAAATAAAAAATAAATTATGGCAAATTACAAATTGGAAGAGAGCTCATAAATATCACAGAATTACAAAATACCACAGAATTATATAATCCATATAAATAATGTGTAGTAAAACTAAAATATAATAAAAACTCTATGATATAACACTCACTTTATTTTAGCTACATACTTTTTGAATATATCTCCATATGAAAATAATTTTGTAAATTCATTAGCTACAAAAAAGACAAAAAATCAATCTGTCATGATTGGTCAAAATTTATCTCTTATTATTTATAGTTTAAAAATATCTCTGATTACTGATAATGTCATATACATGTTCAGAATTTTATAAAATTCAAGGAAAACTTTCTAGATGTGATATTTGAAAAAGTTGTCCGTAGATTACTTTTGGCTTCATACCTTTCAAACTTTGTTTCTCCACCACGTCTTACATACTTGCATTGCCAAGTGCCGTTCATGTTGCGATATAATTCCAGGCCTTGCCCCTTTCTGCCATAAAACTGGGCACCAGATGGGAGAGCTAGTGGCACCAGAATTTTTAGAAACCAAACTTACGTTGGGAAACTTGCAGTAATTCAAATACATCAGTGAAGCATATTGTGACTCACTGAACCAAAGTCAGTGTATTCTCAATTTAATTTCCCCTTTGTGAGATCTCAAAACATCTTCGGTCACTTTAATTCTACTGGTACAAGTAGAAGATGATCTGAGGGAGGCTGCAGTGTGAGGAAGCAGTTGTCATAAGTCCAGAAAATCTAAATATAAACAAAAAGTGACTTGCTTTTTCAAGCTTAACATTACTTATTAGCTAAAAAAATTAGAGTTGAGGTTAAGACCAGAAAATATTAGAAGTAAATTTTTGTTGCACCTCATGAGATAATCAATCAGTTTGAATTATGTAGAATTATGTAGTCTTGAAAATCATAGTCAATACAAAGTTTCAAAAGTCTTATTTGCAGTGTCCTTCAGTAAGAAACACATTTGGTTAGATGCATTTCTCATTGTTATGTATTCTGTTTGTGTTTTCATTTCAACAATCAGTGAAGGGCAATAGAAAACCATCAGAACAGCCATTATATTTGTCAATATTTCAACTAAACATGCATTAGTAATAAAATTATAGAAGAATTATATTCAAGTTTCATACATGTATGAAGGAATAAATGAATTGGTTATAACTCACTGAAGACTTTTGTGGACTAAGACAGTATTTCATCTACTGATTAGAGGAGATTTTGGAGTTAAACTACAGGTTGGTATTTCTTGGAGTTCACCTTGATAATTTGTTCCAGATCTCATACAGTTCATTGTATCCATTGTTCTTATCAAACATGGTTGTTTATATTTTCCAAGTAAGCGTTTTAAAGTCTCCTTTCATAATTTAAATGTAGGAACTTGATAATCTGTGTCAGGATATATGTAAAATGCTATTTGCATTGTCTCATAAATAACATGCTGTAAAAATATGTGGTGTCTAGAACAACACTTTTACCATTAACATTTTACAGTACTTACTGACCAATAAATAGGATTTATGCCGAAACAGTTGACTAATTGCATTTTCGGCACAACATGCTGGCTGTAATTTGATCATAAACTTGTGGAGCCTCTTTCTCCCTCTATGTTGAAATTGCAATAAAGCCGTAGTTTATGATAGAAACTGGGGGGGGGAATTATAGTTCTTGTTTTAGAAAATACAGCCACTAGTACAGATGCTAAGATAAATCCCTAGCTAAGGAGGCTTTTTACTAACTGTGTTTCAAAACTGATATATCAGTCTTAAAATGCAGTTTGGGTTCTGCGAGGTTCTCAAATTCAGCCCCATGTTCTGTAGTGATAATTCTTCATGTTTATTATTTTCTATACGTATCCTTGTCTCTTAAACTTTCTGTGTGCCTGTTAGCTAGATAATAAAATCAAAAAAAGCAAAAATACCTAACAGATCACTTGCATTTATGTTTTTAACTATCAAAATGAAGCTAAGTCCGTGGCTTGAAATTTCTGTTTCTAAAAGAGAGTGGTGAATTCGTTTTGATTTAGTATCTTATTTTTAATAATTCTTCAACCCCAAGAAGATCTATAATCTACAGTCTTCTTTAATTTCTCTGGTCCTGACAACCCTCATGTCCTACTCATTTTTCTCCTTATAAAGCTTACTGTATACTATAATCCACCCCATATATAATCTCCCACTGTCTCCCCTCTTCCTTCCTGGTGGTCTCAAATGCCCACGAAACCCAGCTCCTTGGGTGGAGTGTAATAATCCACACCTATAGTCCCAGATACTTGGAAAGCTGAGGCTGGAGGAGGGCATGAGGCCAGAATTCCAAGGCCAGCCTGGGTAATGCGGCAAGACTCCCATTTCAGAAAAACAAAAGCAGAACTCCTTAGCAGTATGATAGCTGAAAAAGTCTAGAGAAAAACATTTTTGTTGAACAATGTCTCCTGAATTGAAGACCAACAGAACGAAATGAGCCTTTATCACTGCCCATTCACATTCCTACCATCCTGTGACAATTTCATCCCTCCACCTTTTTCCTTGAAACACCAGTACTTTCTACCCCATCCACTCACCTGATGATTTTGCTTTTTATTTCACCGCAAAGCTAGTGGCCATCAGAAATGAACACCCAGTAGCTTCCTACCACCAGCACCTCTGCCCACATACTGTCATTTGAGCCCATTAAGGTCTCTTCTCTGTAGATACAATGCACAAAGCCTTTTATGCTGTGTCAGTCAGTCTTACATTTGCGACAGCATCCTACTTCATCACCTCCAGGGGGTATCTCCAGTAAACACGTATCGTGCATACACAGCTTTATCATTTTTACCAATGCCACAGAAAGAACTTCTTCGAGAAGATGATGTTTGCTACTATAAGGTGAGTATTGTGCTTTTGACTCCTCTATAATCAGGCTGCATCAAGAAAGGATACAAAAATAAATCTCTTTTCTATGTTATGCTTATTAGCATTTGCTACCTTGCGTTCCTAAAGTTAGAACACGAAGAATCACAAAAGCAGGATGCAGTTAAAGCCAACTGGTCAAGAAATCCATTTGACTTCTAAAAACTTGTTGTTAGAGACACTAATCACCAGGAGGATGGTGGCGATACCAGAGCAAGGCATGAGCTTTAAAGTAAAATCAATATCCCTATTTGATTGGTGTGGTAATTTTTAGGTAGCTGTGGGAAACAGTTTCAATGTATCATCTCAAATTGCCAGCTTTTCATGTCTATTTATGTGGGGAGAATACTATACAGATCAAAAAAGTAAAAAGTTTATGTGAGAAGACTATTACATAGACCAAATGTTAAATGTTTATTTAGAACAAAATTTCACAGTCTTTATTGACAATTTATATGATTGTAATCACATTTCTGAAATACATTGCCCTTATCAAAAATAATTTTAAGATTTTTTCCATACTTTTATTTTTTAATATTCCCTGGAAGCTTGATTTTTGTTTATTTTACAAAAAAAGGAGATTATGTGAAACTTCAACAGAAGAAAAATTTATTTTTACACTAAGTGTTTCATGACACATTAGTTAACCATTCGGTGCCTCGGTTTTATTGTCATCATCACTTCACCAACTATTGTAAAAATACAAGTTAATGCTATTACTTATCCAGAAAATAAATGCAAATTCTAATTCTAATCATGAAATGATTTTGCTGTTATCAATTCTTTCAGTTATCTAAATGAATATTATTTAACTGTATGCTGATAAAATGTATAAGTGAGTGGAGGGAACTAACTGTCAAATTAGAATCAGAAAGATATGTAGGAATTTTCTTGTTTATAACTTGCAGTGTTCATTGTAATAAGAATACTGCTATCTTAGTAGATGGCTTGCAAGTATTTATAGTTTTTGTTTTAACAGTAGGGATAATAAAGACAGGTCTAGTAAGTTTTAGAAAAACTGAAGGAATTAGGCATTCTTACAGAATCCTAGTCAATGACATGTTACCTCCTAATTTCTTAAATGTGTATTGTGCTTGTCTATATTTACAATCCAAAGTATTTAATGTTATATTTTGAAATGATTTTTACCTGTCAGAAAAATCGCAAGAATAGTAAAAAAGAACAAGATGATAGTAATACTTATTTCATGTGATTTTTAGTAAGAATCAATTAATATAAGCAAAGTGTTAAGAACTTTAGAAACAAATGAGTTGCAAGAAAAAATGCTTAGAACTAATAAATACTGGTTATTATTAAGCCTCAAATTTGGCACTTGTACACTAATGAGAGTGCCTATTGTATAGGACTGTTGTATGCAAACACTTAGAAAGCCATGGATTTTCCAATCTTAGTTAATGATACCCTGTGCTATATAAATAATACAGCTTTCTTGAAGAAACTAAATCCTGCTTTCTAGACTCCTGTGAGTAACATTACCATGAAATAAAAATTGCTTACATACAGTTTTTATTTTTATTTTTTGCAGTACTGGGATTGAACATAGGGGCTTCTCTCTGATCTACAGTCACTTTTTCTTCCCTACAGGCAGGGTCTTCTTAAATTGCCTGGGTTGGGCTTGAATTTATGTTCTTCCTAGTTTAGCCTCCTAGAGTGGTGGGACTGTAGGCAGGCATCGCCGTGCCCATCTTAGTTTATAATATTTTTTGAGCTGGAGTCAGCGATTATTTCAAACCTCCATATGTCGGATTGGCAGAAGTTTCATATCAACAGCTATCAATGTGAGGGTGAGTTTATTTGATCTTTGGTAATATAAATCTTGGTTAATTATTTGATATTTGGAAAACATTTGCTAGTAGAAGAATCACGGTCAAGCTAGTGTTGTATAGAATATGAAAATTAAATGTGCTAAAAGCAAAGTAACCTGTTTGTTAGTCTTGCATTTTCCAAGGTGGCTTCTCCTTGCCCCCAGGTCAGAGCCAGGGTAGGTTGCAGGTGTGAGGTGCCCTGGTGCTCAGGATCACACGCAAACATGGCAGGTCTTCCTGGGGCCCAGATGTCAGGAGAAGATGATGGGTTAAAGGGAAAGGAAATTTTATATTAAAACAAACATGGACAGATACGGGATTAAGACACAACTTTTGAATCAATTTTAAAGATGAAGCCTTTGACTTCAAAGATATTTAAAGGCTATTTGCATTGTGTTCATTGAAATCTGAGAAGTTTAAATTTATTTTAGCATTAGGAGTATGTCAGCCATCAACTACTTGTTTAACAATTACTTATTTAGGGCCAAATTATATTCCAGATATTGTTCTATGTTTTTTTTTTTTTTCCTATGTTCTTGATGCAGAAGTGAACAAGACCCGTGTGATCTCTGCCCTCATGGGACTAACAAATAGTGCCACTGGGTTTTTTTAATGTAAGGCTGATTTAGTTCTCCAATTAACCTTAGGAGGTGTATTCTTTAGTTATTTAATTCATGCTGTGCTGCTCAAGACATTTCCTTTATAAGCCCTATAAACAAAACAAGGGGATTCTCACACCCAATGTGCGGGAACAGTGAAGTCTAATTTAGATATGACGAGACTGTGAAATTGGTGAGGATGGATCAGAGGGAGGCAAGCAAGAGTTGATGTGAGGAGACCATTTTGGGGACAGTCTGTATAGTAATACAAATAATGGAAATGAAGTTAGAGAGAAGTGGATCAGTTTTTAAATATACATTGGAAGTAAAACAGGCTTTCTTCATGGATTGGATTTGAGCAGGAGATGAGAAAAATCAAGATGACCTCTACATTTGAATATGTGTTAAGGGAAAAATTGAAGGAAGGAAGACACTTTAAGGTTAAACAGACAAATCAAAGGTTTGCTCAGTTTGGCCATGTGAATTCGTGCTATTTCTAAGACATCCAGTGAGGAGTAATGTATATGTGATCCAGGACCCTTGAGAAACAGATCTTAGCTGGAAGTAAAAGCACCTTGAGTAGTATGGCATTAAATTAATGTGTGCTGCTTAAATTATTTAAACTTGTATCCTTTGGCTTACATGATGACCTTTTCCTAAAATATTTAAAGCTCTAAAAATAACATTTGGCAGTGGCAAATATAATTTTATGCAATAAATACACAGGGGGTACAGAGCTAAATCCTTCAGCACTTGGATCTTTAGAAATGATTCAATGACTTTGAGGATAGAAAAAAGCAACAAAGGGCAATATATAATAAGTAATAAACTGTGAATTCCAAAAATATCCATTTTGTAAGTATCAGGCTAAGCAATGGTTGAATATGGGAAATAAGTAAAGAAAAGACAAATACGGAGAAAGAGGACCAGAGCAGTAATGAAAAAAGTCTACAGGATAAACAATAGCTGATAAACACAGTGCTGTGTTAGTGGAGGGAAGTCATAAAACCAGAAAGTGTGCTGATGCAGGAAGGAAGTAGACCCCCAGGCTGGGCAGTGACATTTATTCTTCCAATTACATGTCCTGCATGCAGGAAGTACTGGTGAGTCCTGTGGCTCACTTAATGCATCTCATCCATTCTGCAGGTATCAAGAAATAGTACCAACCTGTGAGCCCCAGGAACATCTCTCGGTTTGTAGCTTGCTAAATTTAGACACAGCACAGTCTTGCTACAAGGTTCCTTTCTGAGTCACTGCTTTGTCCCTGAAGTGCTTGCATGAATAAGGCTGATGTACTCAACACTCTTCCAATCACTAATTCTGACATCATCCAGGTACTGATGCTCACCTGAGTTGCTGTGTCTGTCTATAAGAAGGATCTTGTTAAAAAAAAAATTAAGCACAAATCACACTTTAAATTGTGTTGCCAGAAAATGACCACAGATGATGATGTAGCAAGAACTGTAGAAGAGAAGGTCCCTGGTTCTGCCTCTTCAATCTTGTGGACTATGTACAAAAGCCTCTTCGACCAAAACACAGCGGCAGTGAGCTGCAGGGATCTTATGTATCATTTATCAGAAATTGGAAACATTTTGACGGTGAAAGGGCACACTAACGTTCAACAGGGGGTGAAAAATAGTGTTATTGACATTTATTTTTAATAAAAATTTTAAAAGTTCTAATACAATTGAAAACACATTGATTACCTAAATATTAAAAATTAGAGAATAATGTTGATATATCCTTATGTATTTTAATCAACTGAACCTTTTTGGTGCTACTGTTACAGTTTCACTGATATTTTTCCAAGGTCAATTTTTCAATTTGATTTTTTTTAACTTTTCATGAAATTTGTGGATCATCAAGATTATATTTAAGTTATCCAAATCATATTTTATGTCTGCTAAATTTAAAGTATTGACACAGTCAATGTCAATCATAACATGTTTGCTTGGAAAATACTCTTAAAAAGGGCTAAGGTGGCTGAGGGTGTAGCTCCTCAATGGTACAGTACTTTCCTGGCATGCACAAGGCCCTGGGATAAATCCCAAGAACTGCCACCAAAAAAGAAAGAAAGAAGGAAGAGAGGAAGGGAGGAGGGAAGGAAGGAAAGAAGGACAGAAGGAAGGAAGAAGGAAAGAAAGAAAAAGAAAAAAAGAAAGAAGAAAGGAGGAAGGAAGCAAAGAAGGAAGAAAGAAAGAAGGAAAAAAGAAAAAGAAAAGAAGGAAGAAAGAAAGAGAGAACAAAAGAAAGAAAGAAAGAAGAAAGGAAAAGAAAGAAAGAAAGAAAAAAAGAAGGAAAGAAAAGAAAGAAAGAAAGAAAGAAGAAGGAAAGAGAAAGAAAGAAAGGCAGGCTTTGGAACTTTTAGAACAAATTCTGCTAATTGAAAATAACCCCAACTTTAATTTATTTTTGTGTTCTAACAAAAATATTTCAGTTCAAATATTTTCATACTGATTTTTTTCTTTAATCAAAGTTTTCCTTATTTGAGAAATAATTGTATAAGATAAAACTTGTCAAAAAAAGTTGCCAAATTTATGAATGATATGCCAAAATTTGTTACTAAAAACAGTCAGGTTTTTACATCATATTTCAATCCTGCATAGAATGTAGATATTCTGACATTAGACATTCTATCAAGTCCTATGCAAAATGTAAATATATCCTAACATTAAGAAATCTGTCAAAAGATTATTCTAACAAATGAAGATAGTTAAATTATATTTATGGAATTCAAAAGTTAAACTTCCCATCTCTAAGAACTTGGCGATTTGGTTTAATCAGCTCTGCTCCTTCTTCGCCTCAGTGTCAGCTCCTGCAGTTGCTTCCTTCCCAGCTTGGGCTCTCAAAGTCCCATGACCCGAAATAATGGAGTGCTCTGTTTATTAAATACTATAATTAAATAGTTCCAAGTTATTTTGCAGAAAATACATTCAAAATTCAGAGGACTTGCTTACAAAAATTGTTCATTAATCAGAATTAAGAGGAATGATAGGAAAATGCCATTTGTCACACTATCTTAATTTTTTTATTCAGTGTTAGTCTCCAAAATTTTGTACTAAAACTGTTTTAACAATATTTGTTTTAAAATATCTGAAGTCCAAACTGATGGGAGACACACAGAGTATCTAGCTGAACAAATGCGGGTTCCAACCCCACAGCCAGAGACCAGGCTGAACCTCAGTGGAGTTGGTGAAGCTTTGCTACTGAACCCACTACCTTGCCATAAATCTACAGCTAGGATGAATCAACAAGGACCTCTACTCTGTCTACCAGTGATAGCGGAGACACACACGGAAGTGGACATTTCTCCCCCCCCCTTTTTTCTTGCTTTTTTCTTTCCTTTTTGTGTGTGTGTGTGTGTATGTTTTCCCCCTCCCCTCTTTTTTCTTGCTTTTTTTCTTGTTTTTATATGAAAGTGAAATTCTGGTTTTTCATTGTTATTGTTTTTTTCTGTTCTTGTTTTTATTTCTTGCGTCTCTCCTTCCCTCCTGTTTTCTTTACTAATTCCCCCAAATTTACATAATCTTCCCCTGTCCTCCAACCTTGCTTCTCATCTCTTTCTCTTCTTCTATTTCTCTATTATTTCCTCCTAATCACTTTTGAATTTTCTCCCCTGAGGGCAAAAGTGCCATATTGAGAGCATATTTATTGTATACAAGTTTCTGGTTTATTTTGGGCAGTGTTATACAACCACAAATCTAGTTCATATGGTTAAAGGTAGCAGATCGATAATTACCCCAGTTTGTCATTTTCTAGGCTGTGTTTGGTGTTATCGTTGTTGCTGATTGTACTACTTTAGCCAAACTGACAGAATTGTTCTAATCAGTTCTTCCTTGTATGCTGAGACTGAGATTAGCAAAGGGTCCTAAACAACACTATCAGCGAGGGTCAAAGAACTAGGGGCTGGCCGACTAGACAGCAACTTCTCAGCCCCAGTAAATTGAAGAGGTAGGATCTTGCAACAGACTCAAAACTCAAAAATCAGATACATCTGGAAGATATCTCTGAGGAAGTAGTCATTTCCAAAGAGTTCTCTACACTAACAATAAAGCTGCCATAGGCAATTCGTAAGCATCAACTCAGGAATTAAACTAAAAAAGAAAAATTAGAAAGTGAGAAGACACACAAACAAGATGCAACCCCAGGCCTCCAGCTTGCCAAAAGCAAACACAGAAGACAACAAGGTGGAACAATCTGAAAGCCTCCTACCCGGACTCTTGGAAGCAGTAACAGCGGAAGTAACAAAGCAGATGAATGAGGCTCTAGAAAACATCAAAACAGAAATCATTTCCAGAATGAAAGGTACGATTAGTGACTCTAGAGCAGATACAAATTAAAAAAATAGAAGAGCTTAGGAAAATGATGGAAACCATAAGTGCCCAACACAGGAAGAGAGATGGAATCCATGAAACAGATTCAAACACATGTCCAGGAGATTAAAACTTTTATCAAAAGCAGAGGCAGTAGAATGAAACAATGTGAAGACAGAATTTCAGGTAGAAGACAAGATTGTAGTTAATGATCTTGAAATAAAATATCTGAAAATCTCAACACCTGAAATTTTTAGTTTGATTTGTAGTATATTGCAATTTTTTTGGACACAGTGTGCATTATATTTGCACCACCACCAATTCAAAGTGCATTTCTACTCCACAAATTTCTTAATTTGATAAAAGCATTGTTTGTAGTATGATTTTTTTCTCTCAAAACTTTGTATTATCATTTAAAATACTATCTTCACTGTTGACATACTTAAATAAAATTATGACAGGTATTACAGTTTTGTCAGATTTTTACTTTTCACTTCTCATGTTTCTGCAGACTTTCATTGAACTAGATAAAAAATCAAACTTGCACTGAAATTATTAATTTTATATTTGATGCATTTGATATAGTAACATAAAGCAGACATAATTTAAATGGTTATCAAAGTATGTTTCCTGCTAGTGGAGGCAGCACATTAACAGTTTTTGCTTACCTGTTTGTACCTATGTAAAACATGCTTGGAAATGAAAATGAGCAAAATCAGTTCGAAGATAGTCATTTGATCTAGATGAAAGTGGTGACTTAAAGAGTTATCAGACTCTGGAGTGTGATTTAAAGAGTCATCAGACTCTGGAGTGCTAAGATCTGAATGTTTGTGTTTCTCCTCCAAAATTCACATGACGAAACCTAATGTTCAATGGGATATTATTAGAAGATAAGACCTTAGTGTGCAGGTCGTGAGGCTCTACACTTATGAGTCAGATCAGTGTCCTTATAAAAGAAACCCTGTGGAGCTAGGTAGCCCCTTCTACCACAGGATGATGGGGCAAGAGGGTGGCATCTGTGAGCAGTGGGCTTTCTGGGTATCAAATCTGCCGTGCCTCAACTTTGTGCTTCCTCACCTTCAGAACTGTGAGAAATAAATTTCTGTTGTGTCTAAACTACACTGTCTAAAGTATTTTGTTGTAGCAGCCTGAAGGGACTGAAATGACTGCTTGTGCTAAATTGCTGTCTTGGGGCACAGTCTTGAAATAATGACTTTGAAAAATATGTATGGATACTGATATCCCTTTAGGAGAACTCTCTTCCTGGTTTTCATCTAGTTATGACAAAGAAAACAATAGACCTAAAATTCAGCAAATAAAATCTTAAGTATTTTCAACTTTATTGATCTATTTTTGCTGGAAGAGTTTCACTGCAAAGTTTAAGAGTTGAACTAAATACTAAAAAAACAAACTCGTAAATTTATGCCACACGATAAATAGGAAACTCAGGGTAGCTGAGGTGTTTTGACTGCTCCTTTTAAGCTTTACCAGCTGGCCCATCTCTGTACCCCTCATGTATTTCATATCAAGCCAAACTGTAATTTTCCAGGTTACCGACTGACCCTATCAAATGGCAGACTGGCGGCTTTGTGGGTATTGTGAGTTGAAACACAGATGGACCATGATCCTGAAACACAGGTAGTGAATGATCCACTGAAAGATCTATTGGAGGGGCATGTGGACATCAGACATTTTGTCATTAAGATAAAGGAAGGCAGCCTGGTTGCGCATGTCACCCACCATTTCACTAAAATGAAGCCAGTCCTCTAACCAAAGGAGTCTGGCTTCTCCAATATCACCATGCTGATTTCCGGGAATGTTGTTTCCTTGTGCCCAAGGCAGCCAGCTTCTTTCTAGTCATTGTCGTTCCCTGGGGATGAGCTTGGTTGCCTGGTCCCGAAGTTCCCATCAAGGTTGATAGTCTCTGTGTGGTTTTCCCTGGTGGTAGTTTGCCGAGGGCTATAAAATAGTGGTTCCATCTCTGGTGTGTGGAGGAGCCATTGCTTTTGGTACAGTCTGTGAGGGTTCCGCTTCTAAGCCCCACTTGTGATCCCTCCTTCAACTGTGTTGCCCATCAAGCACAAAGTAATTTGGGTTGGAATCTATCTAACTAGGCTTGGTCATCTAGGTTAGTTGATTATGTAGATGGGCTGGGTTTTCTTGATGTTGAGATTTGAGTTTCACTACCTTCCTCCACAACTGGATCTGGCCTTTGCTTTGAAAACATCTCAGATACATTCCAAAGTTTATTGTATATTTGACCAGGAAGGACTGCTAATCAAACTTTTTGTTTCCTAGAAAGTACATCTTAAGACAATGACTGCCCCAAGGAGATTTGTTAGGGGGATGTTTTAGGAAGGAAGGGAAGGAGAGGCATAAGTTCAATTCACTGCAATTTCACTGGAAGCCTCAGCTAACTCTTTTGGCATGACCCACTATCCCATGTGAGAGTGAGGTAGCCAGACGTTCATAATCCCAAATCAATCACTGAGTAAAGGTTGCCTATAGAGTGGGGTAATCTTGGGTTAGGTGGCTGTCATCAGCTGAGGTCATACTCCAAAGGGGCTAAGAGCCAACAGCACTTCCAGTGTCTGGTAATTCCTCATGGGGGATCATAGTGCATCACAGCACCTACACTATTTCCTTTTGAAAGCACAAATGAAGTCCTCATATTATTTATTTTTAAGAATATTAATTAGCAAAAAGTACAAGTCAGAAGTGCCTAGGGCCCACAGAAGTCAATGTATGCCTGCAAGCTACAAAAGTCTGCTTCTGTACTTTCCATTATGCAACATGAATGTTTCCAATATTTAAGTCACTATTAATTAGAATTCTATTACTTGTAATAAAATGCTTCCCTATTAAATAGACCTGAACCAGTGCAGCCCAACAATTCAATGGCAAAACTAATAAAAAAATCAATTGTTGACTTTCGATGAGGTGATTAAGAAAGGCCTCTCTGAGGAGCTGTTTGGACTAAAACAAGAGTTAGGAGATGAAGGTATAAGACAACCATTCCCAGCAGGCAGAGGAGCAACTGGAAAAGCCCCAAGGCAGAAGTAAGCTTGGCAGGTTCAACGATCCACAAAGGTTAAATAGGGCAGTAATGTTTGGTCAGATATTTGAGGGCACTGGATGAAGACTGTTTTTATAGTTTGCAGCTGAATTCCAGGCTTTTGGAAAAAGTCAAAGTCAGATTGTGAAAATATGGCACCAGAGAATAAGGCTGCAGTGTGTGTGTGCATGTTCCAGGGAACTTGACCTGCTAGTCCACGGCATAAGACGTTGAAGATGCTTAATGATATTTGTGGTGGTGTTGTTACTGTTTAAGAGGCCAAGTTCTTCTCATGATGCATAGAGATTTTCCTCCCTTGGATTTGTTAATATGATTAAGAACATTTTAAATGTCAAAAAGAGAACAAGAAAAATTATCGAATAAATTTTAATGCCTTAGGAAAAAGATTTATCTAAGAGATTACCTGCAACTGAGAAAAAAAATGGATAAATCTGTTGAGAATAAGACTTGCCTGCAGGTGTGCGTGTGTTGGTGTGTGCAGATATATACAGGAGATAAACATAGCTTTACAGCATCATACAACTGGATTAAATAACAGAAGGCTGTATCTTCCTTTAGGAACAGACCAGGCAGTAGTGGAGATGAGTTAGTACTGCATATGAATAAGTTGCTGGAAAAAAGTCTGTCTTCAGCAAAATTGCTAGCAAGTTGCTCAAAAATATTCATAAAGATTTTCTTCCATTTTTACATTCATGAAGATAAGAGAGAAAGCTGCCGAAAGAAGAAAATAAGATTCCATGGAATTAGACTTAAAAAAAAGTGATGATTCGAGAGTCATAGGACACTGTCAGACATGCACCTGTGACTGCACAGCATAGGTGACGCTGTGTGCAAGCATGTGGCATTCCTGAACTGCTGCCAGTAGCCACGGTGGAATCACTGAGGTCGGGAGACGGTAATGCCATCCAGGGATCGCCGTGGGAGACAGACACGCTTCGGCAGGTAGAGATTTAATACAGTAAAGCCAGCGCTTGCAGAACCGCTGGCAGGATTTTAGCCTGGGCCTATCGGCAGGACTCGCAGACCCTGCAGAGCAGACTCCCCCAGCACAGATCAGAGCTGAGCTTGGAGAGTCCTCCAGCTGGAACTGGGCCCTTGTTGCTGCTTGTCACTCCTGCGTCCTGAGGAGTCTGGGAACTGGAACCTGCAGTCACTGCCGCCTCTGCTTTAGCACCTCCGCTCAGCCCGGAAGCCGGAAGCCGGAAGCCGGAAGCCAGAAGCCAGAGAGCCACACACGTTACATGTTCTCCGGTCTCAGTTTGCCAGCTAGGACCCACCAGGGGAAGGCCGCCCCCCACCTCAGCCTCACCTGCCTTTCTGGCCGCACCTGCTGGATCTGCTTTGCCTCAGCGTGCTGGCTGCACCTTAGCTCTGGGATCGCATGCTGAGCTCTGTGATCTCTAGCAGGGATGCACCTACAGGGGTCAAGTGATGTTCAGTGGGCCAACCCACAGTGTTCCAGGACTGCAGACAAAGCCCTTCTTCAGAGGGAAGAAAAACTGCTTACAAGAAACACTTACTGAACCCAACATTCACTAGAAAAAGATTCTCAGGGAGCTATTAAGAAAACATGCAGAGATAACTGGGGATAAAAGGTTTCATTAAAAAACAAATAGAAGACAGCTCCGGACTCCATCATGGGCAGGAGGCTTGAGCTTGCAGGTCAGGCCACTTCCGGTACAGATTTGCGCTGGCTTGGCCCATGCACCGGCAGGGTGAACGTCAAATAGGGTGGGAAACACCTTGCACTGAAAGCACTGTTACCTCTCTCCCTCAGTGTCTTCTTTTTCTTTTTTTTCCTTGTCCCATTTCTCTTATGATATAAGCCATCACTATCTGGTAAAGTCAACAATACCCACACCACTAAGGAAAATTTTAGAGGCATAAACTATAAGGAGACGTGGGTGGGCTACCAAAGATCCCCCAGATTGCTGCAGTCTGACAACTGCCCCCAGACTTCATGCTTGGAGGCCAGGATCAACATAGTACCTAGCACTGACCACTCAAGGCTCGGTAGGGCTAATGAGCACAGAATCAGGTTTCGGACTGTGACCCCCACAGAGTGGTGGCCATCAGAGAAATCCCACTGTATGTGTATGTGTACATAATATATGTATATATTGGTTTTGTTTCTCCTTATTTTCTCTTTCTCTTATTCATCCTGATACCTGTCCAATACATTCTCTTGTCTACATATTCTTTCTTGTTTTTGTTGTTTTGATTTTTACTTTTATTGACTCCTGCTTAGCTCATATCTTTCCTTCCTTAAGCAAATGCTGTTTTTCCTTTTCTTCTTGTTTTCTCTCTCCTTTTCCTTTTTCATATGAGTAAATATTGTATAAAATTTACGTGGTTTGACCCACTACTATCACCTTTCACTGTTTGTAAACTATCTACTCAAGTTTTCCAAAGCATAAGTAATATCCTATTGTAAGTTTTACATCTAATAGAACTTTCCTCATTACCTCTATATCTTTTCTGATCCCTCATTATCCCTGCTACAAGCAGGGTGGGAAAATCACTCCACTAACAAAATACCCACTACATGCAAATTCCTGGTTTATATTGCATTCTGCTTTATAACGGTGTAGACCTTGCTCTTATGGTTAAAGATACAAAGTTAATTTCTACCACAATTGGTCAATTTCATAAATGTAATTGATGCTATTGTTAATGTACTAGTGTAACGAGTGTGCCATACAGGCTATAACCAGTTGTACATTCTCATATGGTAATACTGTAATTATCTGAGGTAATAATCATTAATGTAATCCAGGATCTTGAGACAAGCACGAGAGCCAAGAATCACATATGCCTAGAAGACACTGAACAAACAAGACTCTCCTAAAAAGTATTGATATTTGTCTTCAAGCAACCTCCCATAATCAAAATATAAAAATCAACACTGAAACTAAAAGGGGGGAAATACATATAGATACCAAAAAAAAAAAAATAAAAAGAAAGAAAATGTCGAGACCCAGAAATAAAATACGACCCCAGACCCCCAGCTCATCCAGAACAAATCCAGAGGACAACGAAATAGAGGAAATTAGAAAACACTCAACCAAACTTTCAGAAACGATAGCAGCAGAAGTTAAAAAACAGATGGATGAGGTTACAGAGAACATCAGATTAGAAATAATTGGTCAAGTTAAGTCAGAGATGACTACCATAAAGAAAGACCTGCTTAGTGAATTTAGAGTAGACACACATAAAAAAACAGAGGAGCTAAGAAAAACAGTGGAAAACTTGACCACTCAATTCAGGAAAGAAATGGAGCCCATGAAACAGATCCAAACAGATGTCCAAGAAATCAAAAACTGCCTTGAAAGTATACGCAGTTGATTAAATGAGAGTGAAGACAGAATCTCAGAACTAGAAGACAGGACTGCACTTTATGACCATGAAAAGGAAAACTTCTTAAAAATAACTAGAGTCTATGAGAAATCAATACAACAACTGCAAGATGATGCAAAGAAGAACAATATAAGATTGATTGGAGTGAAGGAAAAAGAAGGAGACAGTGCAAAGGATCTA